>NC_069451.1:36217874-36295273 GCF_026875155.1 Cherax quadricarinatus | reverse complement strand
GGGTTCTTTTCCCCATATTGGTGACAGGGGCTTATACACATGTGGCATAAGCATTATTGTGGCAAAAAACAAGTACATCTCTGCCACAGTTGTCTCCTTCCACTTGTGTAGCCGTGATTTTGGTGAGAGAAATGTATTTGCCATGGTGTAATCACAGTATGTGTTTGTTTCCCTGACAATGATGTCCATCAGGGGTTCATCGAAGAATAACTCAAAGCAGTCCAGTTCACTGGCATTGTTCCCAAGTGGACAAGATGGCTTATTCCATTTTGTGTTTCAATCAAAGTCATGGGGACTGGGAACAAACTCGTCACCGTCCTGCCAATCCCAGATGCGGTCTGCTGGTGGGGTCTGGATATTGTACCGTGGTTGTGGTTGTGCAGGTTGTGGTGGTGCAGGTTGTGGGAGTGTGGTGTAGGGTGAGGCTGGTTGTTGTGCTGCGTCAGCAGCGTGGGTAGTAGCGTGGCCTGCTGATGGTGCCACAGGGGCCGTGCCACCCTCGCTATCGCCACCACTGCCTCCTCCCTCACTGTCACCATTCATACCCATCGTTACACTATCGTCATCTTCACTATCAGGTCGTAGTGTAGGGCCACGGGATGTGCTCCCAGAGTTTTTTCCCTTCCCCTTGGAACAACATATGAAACACTACCAGACCGCATGCTACGTCGTACATACTGCCGCTTCACTGGGGAATATTCACTCTCACTGTCACTAGAACTGCTTTCAATGATCTTGAAATCACTATCACTATCACTATCACTGCTATCATCTGGGTGTTGTACACGAACAAATAGTTTTCCTTTTTCGGCCTGGTACAGGCGAACGTGAATGTGAACAAGCCGGCACAGCACCAGAGGTGGAAGGTTTTTGGGTCATCTGGGTTTTCATCACTAATTATGTTATCCTGGGCACTTTTTTCAGTAACACTCACTTCAAAACCCTGGAATTCACTGTCACTGACATTTTCAATCGCTGTTAGAGCTATCACTTGGAACAAAAGACCTCCAATCCGCCGAGGAGTGAGGAACTTCTTACCGAGAGGCATGGTGAAAATGGACTAACAACATGGCGTTCCCACAATGCATCGCTGGGTCCCAGATTTTTTTCACAGGGTGCACACCGACCACTGAGACCCATTCTCTCTCGTGTAGGCCTACCAGGCCTTTGGCGCTTGATTTGAAGCCGCTAGAATTTGTGCGTATAAATACATCAGAAACATTGGCTCGTAAGACGTATTTATACATCGGGAAACAGTCAAAGGGTTAAGGTACCCAAGAAATAACTCCCGTGCCCAATGACACCAATCAAACCCAGCCCCTCCCACTCATATATTTGTCGAGTCTCTTCTTAAAGCAACCCAAGGTCCTAGCCTCTATCACCCCACTGGGAAGACTGTTTCCATGCGTCTACAACTCTGTTAAAACCAGTACTTACCTATGTCCTTTCTAAATCTAAATTTATCCAACTTAAATCCATTATTTCTGGTTCTTACCTGGTTCAACACCCTCAGTAACTTTATTAATATCTCCCTTGTTTATGCCCGTCATCCACTTATACACTTCAATGATATCTCCTCTCATTCTACGCCTCTCCAGAGAGTGGAGATTTAAGGCTTTTAAAATCTACAATGACTGCATGAAGCCTACAATGACTGCATGTAGCCTACAATGACTGCATGAAGCCTACAATGACTGCACAAAGCCTACAATGACTGCATGAAGCCTACAGTGACTGCATGGATCCTACAATGACTGTGTGAAGCCTACAATGACTGCAAGAAGCCTACAATGACTGCATGAAGTCTACAATGACTGCATGAAGCCTACAATGACTGCATGAAGCCTACAATGACTGTGTGAAGCCTACAGTGACTGCATGAAGCCTACAATGACTGTGAAGCCTACAATGACTGCATGAAGCCTACAATGACTGCATGAAACCTACAATGACTGTGTGAAGCCTACAATGACTACACTTAAAACCTTTTGACTAGCACAACTGATGAGCTAAGTAAAATCATCACATGCCAACAAACTATCCCAGACACACTGACTCACCACTGAAACAAATTAACCAGTCTAAGAGATGTCAGGTAAAACAAACTAGACATGAAAACAACAATCCCAAGTTAGTGGAAGTGAAACACACTGAAATGCAATGAAAAAATTAAAAAAAAAATGTAGACTTTAAAACATATATGAAAACATGTTTATTGATCTACACAAAGAAGCAGATTAAAGGAAACAGCAACAACTAGTTGATAATGTTGTTATAAATAGCAAGGCAAGCACTGAAAAATAATAAACAAATATAATTTGAAAAGAAGTGTATTAGCAAGGCGTTGTAAAGCGAGCACCATATTAATGAAGTGTGTCTGTATTATTCAGAGCAACTGCTTACTTTCTGCTGGACTCCAAGTATGTAGCACAAGTGTTGGCCAGATGTGCCAGCTCTTCCTGCTGGCAGCAATACTGCTCATCAGTCAGAGCATTCAGTAGTACTGCTTCATTATACATGAGAAGGATGTGGAGTGTCTCCACCCTCATTATCTGCAAGAAGGATGGGGGAGTGTCTCCACCTCTCATTATCTGCAAGAAGGATGTGGAGTGTCTCCACCTCTCATTATCTGCAAGAAGGATGGGGAGTGTCTCCACCTCTCATTATCCTGCAAGAAGGATGTGGAGTGTCTCCACCTCCCCATTATCTGCAAGAGATTAACACAGCTCTCCAATAAGGGTTCACAGGGTTTTCAATCTTCTTTACTGAAGTTGTTTCTGAATATAAACTTGTTGTCAAGATACTGAATCTAGAAATATTGAATTGTATAATACAACACTACTAGTTTTAAAGTTACAGAATATAGGTGATGAATTAACACGGAGTAAATATAGGTTAAAAACTTGGCCTGATACTCAGTGAATTTTGGCTACTGTATTATTACATTTTGGGACTTGTGCAATTTTAAGCTTGTTTTAATGGCTGAGATTTTATGTGCCTTTTTATTCTCTATTATTTTGTTATACAAATGCATAAAATGTAACCTAACCAAATGAAACCCACTCAGCCCAACTTAAAATAACCTAGCATACCCTTACTCAGCCACTGTTAGATGTGTGTCTTGGGTTAGGTAAGGTTTGCCAGGAAACAGGACAAGTGTTTCCTGAAGTGAGTCTTAGTCATATGGTGACCCGCCGTTGGAACTTTTGGTCATCTGACTGAGGCCTTCTGCTGGCTTACTGGTCCACCCCTTTAAAAATTATGATCATAATTACAATCATTGCTTTGGAAGTAGAGGCAAGCATGTCTCACAACTGCTCAGTGAAAACATACACAAAACAATGTCAAAAAAAGAAAAACTGTAATACAAAGATTGTAGTTTTACCAAACCCAGAATAAGTAGGGTTTGACCCCATGGCTAGTGAGTCCTAAAACTCCAGGCCAGTGTGTGAGACACTTAGCCAGCTGGTCAATGTGGGGCTCATGCTAACTTACCCATGGTGTATAGAAATATACTTAGTTGAATGAATCTCCAAGTGGCCAGCTGGCCCAGTGGTTACACACCGGCCTGGAGTTTTACCACTCACTGGCCATGGGTTCAGATCCCACTTATTCAATAGTTCGTTTGCAATTGTGTTGTTATGATTTCGTGAGTCATGTAGTTTGCCCCATCAATCAAAGGATTTACTTATTAATACAGTCTTATTGATTTATTCATAATTTATACATAAACAAGAGCGAGTGGTATTGAAATGGAGAAATGTGTTGCAACCCCTGAATGGGTTGCAATGATTAATATGTATATATATAATTATTATCTTTTCATATAATTTTATATTGCTCATATTTGCGATAATAGCTAAATCGTAAATATATGACTTTATGTTATTATTTGACTTAGTTATGTTGTTAGGTATGTGCTCAGTTCAAGTCTTGATTGTCTAAACTACTGTAATTATCGCTCTTTGCTTGTTACTCTGCCGGCTTCTGTTGCTGAACGACAGCTGTCCACGGAGCTATCACGTGATCGAGAGGGGGGGGTCCTCACCTCGCCTGAAGTATTCAGTCTGATCTAGACTCGCTTGGTGTTGGAAAGTATCCCTGACAAGAGCCTAAATCTCCCTTATTGGCCCTTGTTGGAGGATCGTCTCTGTAGCTTTGTTAGTTCTGTAGAACTCTGTTCACAGAACATTGTATAGACTTAGCGATTTTCGACGTTGTACTGAGGTTGTGTGTCGCTTAGACTGAGCTACTCAGGTCCTGAGCTGTAGCTTCTGACCTAACTTGTACTGGTTTCTGTGTATTATCCAGTCGGGGATTTCTTATGCTGAACTTAGATTCAGTAGTATGGGAGTTTTGTGACTTTGTGGAGGATCTGCAGATGGTCCCTACTTAGTGTCATTATATTATCTCCTTGTTCCTGATTCTGTGTTGCAGTTGCTTGTTATATTGCTATTGGGCTAAACATTCTTTTTATTTTTCAAGCAACTGTTCTGGTTGCCAGTCGGTCAAGAAGTTATTTTAAATTTGAGGACTTTGTCATCACTTGTTAAGTCTAGGCGAGTCGTGAGACATAGCGAACTACTTAGAGCACTTACACACATACATACACACTTGTACATATTTGTAATATCTTATTAAATGTTAATGTACCAGACGGTACTTAAGAATTATAAATGTGATATGTGCTTTCAGCACAGTAATATTGTACTCGAGAGAAGTGATATTATTTTGATTACTGTGATTAATTTAATTTAATTTACTTTGATAATGTACCTCTAGACTTAATAAATTTATTAAATTTTAATTTCTCTAGTTAGTAGCCTACCGGTTGTAATCCTGAAGCACTATTGAATCATAAGCAGCGGCAGCGGCAGCGGCAGCAACGGTATCCTACCAGCTCTTCTTTCTCAAAAAATCATCGCCCATCAAAACTTGTGATGGCCTAAGTGAAAGTTCAACTACATGAACCCACGTAGACCACAACATGACCCAAGAATACTAGAATGTAACCCAAATCTTGACAAAATTTAGAAGATCTAAGGAAGACAGCCCTGCTAACCCAAACACTGCCTCCGCTGCCAGACAACCACTTAACCCAAGCTCCGAGAAAACAAGCCTTCTCCTCCATTGCTACACAGAAATCTACTTCAGTGATACTATGAAAGGATATCGCAGAAGAAACAACACCAGTAATAAAAAGAATAACAGCAAGGCCCCTAGAACTCAACTTGTCACCCAGCAGGACGCCAGTTTTATCATCCAACCCCCCCTCACCCGCCGCCACCCAGGAACAACAACAACAAAAACAAACTGGCTGACTCCCCCTCCAACTCCACTCCCTTCAAAGGATTCATCCAGATAACTAGGTATATATTCCGACCATATCAAGACTACATCGTTGCTTAGAAAATGAAATCAAAGAAAATCAAAGCAGCACTCGAGGACGAGATTCCAAGATTAACCCAACCTCGAGAATAAGATCCAAAACCTTAAAGAGAAGTTACATCGGGAAAGGGTTTGACACAGAAAATACTCTAAAAGCAGCTATAGCCAGTCACACTGAGCAAATAACAACAATAAATATGAAGGTTAAGAAGCAATCAAGGACTGGAATCAGAAAAAGCACACTCGACAAATAAATTTACCTTGATTCCAAGACGACAAAACTGAACAAATAAGTTGTCTGATGCAGTTAAAAATAAACAGTCCACACTTCCTAGTGATATAACACAAGCACAGTGCAAAGAAACTGCTGTCAGGATAATACAGAACCACGTACAAGTCATCGTGCAAAACAATTAAATCAAAGAAACACGTTTGCTAGGAAAACCAGGAAGTAAACACAGTAAATGATCAGACTTCATTCATACGATAAAAGAAAGGACCTAATTAAATCAGCAATTACAATGAAAAATGGAGTGTACATAAATGAGTGTCTAACAAAAAAACGTCAAAACAGGAAAACAAAATACATCAGTGTTTCACACGAGATGGGAAAATACTATAAGGAAAACATCAACAGGACAACAAATATACCATCTCAACGAACATGATTTCTCTACCTCCTTAGAAAAGCTGACATTTCTGTAACAGATTAGATAAGTGCCCTTAATACATATATACTGTGGTGCATATAGTGTACGTTACTATTATATTGTACATTATTATTTTTTTTATTTTTCATCACTAGCTAATGCCAACTACCTCCAATACTCTAACTTCTTTCTTACTGCCTTTTAATTGCTCATAATTTTTAATTACAAGTCAAATCTTACTCCAAATTAATAATATTCATTTTTCTTACCTGTCCATTTAATTTTGTTTATCACTACTTGTTTTTTAGTCACTTTTCATTGTGTATTGCAATTTAGTGTTTTATTCCAATTACTTTTTTGCAAGTACCAAAACTATCTTTTGCTAGCTAGTACCAACTACCTCATTTTTTTTACTTTTATTGTGCAATAAACTGCTCAATTTTCTAATATTACAAATCAATCTTACTCCTAAACCAATATTATTTCATAGTGACCATCTGTCCATTTAACTTTGTTTACTATTACTTAATTTTGTCCCTTATATATTTTCTCCTTTATTTTAGCTTTATATAACTACCCTAGTTTATACATTCACAATTGTTAAAATAATAAAGGGTGCTATTCTCAGGTGCTAAAGTAGAACAAGTTCACAATTTTGCCATTATATCAAAGCTCATTTATTTTATAGTACTACCTACTATCATATTCCCAACTCCATTATTTGATCATCACTTTATTGTACTAGTCCCTTTTATATTGTCTCCTTTATTTTAGCTTAAAAAAAAAAAAACTACCTTAGCCTTTATTTTACATTTGTTAAATAATTCAGGTGCTATTTTTTAGCTTAAGACTATTTACTTTGTTTTATACTTAATTCTAACTATAGATTCACTACAAATCTTATGATTACAAGCATTGATCCTGATACCAACCTTTTATTTAATGACTTAAATGAATCAAACAGTTACTGTAATTACTACACTACAGAACAATCAAAGGCACTTCCAGTGCCAACAACAACATAACTATCTTTAACTACAATATCCGATCTTTAAGCAAGCATTACGATGACCTCATAGCATTACTAAAAATTTCCTTACATGCCAATATGCCATCATTACACTAACTAAACCTGGCTAAAGCCTGATAGTACAGATGTCTATGCCATTCCTGGTTACACACCATACATAACTGTAGGCCAGAAACCCAAAAAGGGGGTAGCACAGCCATATACTACTCAGACCAACTAGAATGTATCACTAATACTTGCACAAGAGATGAACATGGGGAATATATAATAGCCAAATTCAAATCCAAAAAAACCTACAAAACCTCTCACATTGATAAACATCTACAGAGTTCCACAGTCAAACATTAGCCAATTTGGGCAAAACCTAGGAGTAGATTTAAATGATGCACGCATGAACAAAGATCACTTACTACTCTAGGGGACTTCAATTAAAATCTCCTACAAGACCAGGACCCAACGTTACTGAATTTTACAACACAATGAGTAACTGTATTTGCTACCAACGTAACAAAACCTACAAGATTACAGGACCTATGTTCCCTACTGACCACATCGGACCACACCATATTTCCCCTTAAAATCAGGCATAATTACAGATAATACCAAAAGAAACCCCTAAACCACTTTCCCCATAACAACTCTTGGAAATTTCCCCAAGACACTACTAAAGTCACCTTCAGACTTCACAATGAGGCACCATAATACTTCACAACAGCAGTAGCAAACATTGACTGGCCCCACTGACTAGAAATCAATACAGATATTGACAAAGTATTAATAATTTTCTAAAAAGACCCCAAAACCCTATAACAAACACTCCCTAAAAAACAAGCAGATGACAGCTAAGAGATGAAAATCCCTGGCTAACACCAGCATCTCAAATCCATAAATACAAACACCAAAATGAAAAACAGTCAGAATGGGTTTACATAACCAGAGACCAACAAAACGTTACTCGTCAATCCTAACACCGATAAGAAGGCCAAAAATTGTATTTGAAAGATTATCCACTTTCAGTGATATAAAAAAGACCTGGAAACCCTATCAAAATTCTGGACAAAAAAGATATCAGAAATAGCGAATAAAATTAGCAAAATCAATGAACCCCAATCCCACCAACAGAAACAGCAAACAGACCAATGATTTTCTCCACTATAGGACAAAACCTTGCCAATAAATCCAAGCCAGATACCCCACCAAATGACTTAACCTCACCGGCAACTACCCAAACACTGTTCCTAGCTCGACTAACCATACGAAGTCTTTCCCCTTTTTATCAACGCACTAAAAAACAAGCGGAGATTAAAACCTTACCACCTTTATAAAAAAAAAGTGTCACAAGTGCTATCACCAATCATTGCAACACCTATTAACAAATCCATTGAATCCTCCACCTTCCCTACAGGACTCAAAAATAGCAAGGTCACCCCGATCCACAAAGGAGAACCCAAACAGAGTTGAATAACTATAGGCCCAATATCCCAACTTAACACCCTCTCTCAAAAATCTTCGAAAAATTAATTCATAAACGAATCTACTCCTACCTTAATCTCCAAAACATACTCAAACCCCTGCCAAATTTTGGGTTCAGGCCTAATAAAAATACTAATGATGCTATTATACACATGCTAGAACATATATTACATGCAATAGAGAAAAAAGAAGTCCCACTGGGGGTCTTCATTGACTTTCGTAAAGCTTTTGATACAGTTACCATGACTTGCTCCACGTAAAATTGTCACACTATGGTATAAGAGGGCACTCCCTCAACTACCTCAAGTCATACCTCAGCAACAGAAGCCAATATGTGTACGCAAATGGGGGAAACTCTTCTGCACAACCAATTACAGTTTTGGGGTCCCACAGGGAAGTGTCCTTGGCCCTCTTCTCTTTCTCCTATACATAAATGACCTACCAAATGCTTCGCAATTACTCAAACCCACACTATTTTCTGATGACACAACATACGTCTTCTCCCACCCGAGCCCAGTCACGCTAGCCAATACTGTAAATACCAATTACAGAAAAATCTACCTGGGTGAGTACTAACAAAAATTACACTAAACATTGACAAAACCTACTTCATTCAGTTTGGTAACAAGCTACAGATGTCCCTCTTAAAAATAATGATAAACAGATCACCTATCACAAAGCTAACAGAGGGAAAATTCTTAGGGAAACCACCTTGATAATAGACTCAAATTTCATACACAATATACAACAAAAATTTCTAAGAAAATTTCCAAGACTGTAGGCATACTATCGAAGATACGGTTACTATGCTCCACAGTCAGCCCTCCTGGCCCTATATCACTCTCTTATTTACCCCCATCTCACCTATGGAATTTGTGCATGGGGCTCAACAACAAGTAACCATCTCAGACCACTAATTACCCAACAAAAGGCTGCAGTTAGAATGATAACAAATTCTCACTACAGGCAGCACACTCCACCAATATTCAATACACTCAAAACCCACTCACCATACAAAACATCCATACTTATTACTGCACCTATTACATACATAGAACACTCAACTCTGATATTAAACCCCCCCCTCAAACATCTCCTTGCCAACCTCAACAGAACACATGACCATAACACAAGGGACAGATCACTCTTTGTTTCCCCGTGTCCATCTCACGCTATGCAAAAAAATCAATGCCATAAAAGGCCTAAAATCTGAATTTATTACCTGTAAATATAAAAGAAACACTACCTGTTTATAAATTCAAGTCTCTTCTCAAAGATCACTTACTCACCCAAAACCCAAATAAATACTGAATAACTGAACCTTATAAATTGGGATATCTTAAATGTTTCTCACAATTAAAATCACATAAATGTTAAACCTAAAACCCAATCTAACTTTTATTATTTTTTTAATACACTACCTAAAAAAGAATACTCCATTCTACTGAATATTACAACAATGCATGCAACCATATGACCTGTCTTTGTAATACTCACTTGTGCTTTATAGTAATCTGTTTACATTAATGTTTTTCACTGATCTCATCATTGCTTAGTTAATCTTAAGTTAATTTTAAGCCAGCCCGTAATGCTATGCATAGTATAAGTGGCTTTGGCATGCTGCTCTTATCTGTATTTTTTTGTACCTCTGTATGTGTGCTCAAATTATAAATAAATAAATAAATAAATACTGAATTCTAATGGATAATTGGACAAGGATACTGACTACTTGTTACGAAAACCCAGTAACAGGCTGGATGCTAGAAGGGCAGTCCTTTCTAGTATTCACTGGAGATCTCTAAGCTTTTAGAATCGCGTTTTTTGTAACAAATGGGGGCCCGTCCGGGAGGCTCTTGATCCAAGGTGTTGGAGAAATTGTCCAGTTTGACACACTCGTAACTATGATCAAACACTTTGAGTACTTTCCTAATCTGGAGACTGAGTTTAGTCTTGTACAACATACCAGGTGGATGTATGTACTTGACTGAGTCTCTTGATCCAAGGAGATGGAAATACTGTTTATGAGCTCTAGCTCTAAGACAACCAACACTAAAATTCCTATCAGGATTATAGTTTCCCATAATCACTCTCTCGTAGTACACTTATTTTCGTGATGTATGCCAAAGTGAAACAGTTAATTGATACTCTGACTTTGTCTGAGTTAAGTACATTAAAACTTCAGATGTGTTGGCGAGTAGCCAAATATCTCGGTGTGACGTATAACGGGAATTACACCGCAGAAACTGTCAGAGCGTTAATTAAAGATGTATTGTTTCCTGCTCATACAGAGATGTCTGATTATGATTCAGATTCAGAAAGCCTAGTGTCACAATTAGGAAGTATAACTCTATTTGATGAAGATGAAAGAGCAACTAAGGCAGAAGTGAGCCTAGTGTCTGAGCCTAGTGTAGCTCAGTTCTCGCTCACGCCTTCCCTCCTAACTGTTAGCTTGACGCAGCCACATACTAGTACAGTGTATGCTACACCTGTATCTACTTACCCTAGACCAGATCTAGACTCTCTAGAGACGCCTGAACGAGGTGCCCGACCTAAGGACAGTCCAGAAAGACATGTTAATTTCCCTACTCCTCCATTACCTACTGGTCCTATCTCTCAGGAACAGTTTGAGAGGTTAGAATGCCTCATTATGTTGCAGACTGCACAAATAGAGGCACAAAGGAAATTGAACGAAGAAGATTTCCAGAGAGAAAATGTTCGTCTGGGAAGACAACAGACTGATAGATCACAGGACACATTTAATGTGCAGAAAGCTGCATCCATGGTTCCTAAGTTTTTTGAGAGTGGCTTAGACACCTATTTTGATGTGTTTGAGAACCAGGCACGTGCTATGAACTGGCCACGTAAGCACTGGGCTACCTTGTTGCACACAGCTTTGACAGGAAGAGCTCAAACTTGTACTGCTGCTTTACCATTTGCCAAGTACATTAGTTATGACACTGTCAAACTAACTATTCTAGAGACATATAACTTGTTACCTGTAAGTTATCAACGCGCATTTCGTACGTTACAATGACGACAAGATCAAACTTGTGTAGAGTTTGCTCATGAGAAAAAAGATGCATTTGAGAGATGGTGTAGGTCTGCCAAGTGTAACAACTATGACAGCCTTGTTCAGTTGTTACTACGCGAAGAGTTTAACAACTGTATGTCTGCTGATATGCAAGAATATATGATCGATAATACTACCTCGGATATTCTGGAAACTGCAGCATTAGCAGACAATTACTAGATTTCTCAAAAACTTGTACATACTAATACACAAAGAAACAAGGTAACTAAAGATTGTCCTAGAAGTTGGCAACCTAAATCAGTTGCTCATTGTCGGCCTGTTGTATCTGCTACTGTAACTTCTCGTACCTTTACCAGGAAAGCTCACAATCCTGAATCTGTCTCTCTGGCTAGACAGAAGTCTGATATCGAGAAGAAGAAAGTTAAATGTACCTATTGTAACAGAAAAGGACATGCTAGAGTGTATTGCTCTAAGTTAGAAAGAGATACGAGAAGCAGTCGTGCGGTTGGCGCCCCCACTCAAGTCGTATCATCTTCCGAGCAACAAAGGCACCAAAATCTTAGTAATACCTCTGCTCCTACTGTTTTAGATAATATTACTCAGAACAGATGACTAGCGTCAGAAAGTGAATCTGACAAAAAGATTAGTTCAGCGATGAGTCCTTACTTTTCGAGAGGTAAAGTAGGATTTGACGAATCACATCTGACTGAAATAATTACGTACTTTCAGAGACACTGGCAGTTATCTCACGTTATTAAGAGAAGATGTACTGACCATAACTGACGATACCTATACCAAGATAGATGTATTGTTAGAAGCCTATGGTGGGGTTGTTATAAAAGTATACATTGAAACAAGCTATTATACTGGTTATATTTCAGTGGGTATATCCAGTGGTGTATTTCCCATCAGGTCAGTGGACTTGTTGATAGGAAACGATATCCTTCATGCTGGTATATGTAAAGAACCACTTGTGATTGATAATAACACTGATGATAATTATGCCATTGAAGCTTGTAAAGAGAAACCCATTTTATTTCCTCTCAATGCAATTACTAGAGCTATGTTGAAGATTCAGCAACCATCCTTGTCTCCTGTTGAGTTAGTGGATGGCAATGATTTGGGCTTGAATATGTTGTTTAGTGACGCTCTGCGCCCAGGGTCATTAACACCAACTTCCCCCGGTCATCAACCTAGTCAAGACACAACTGACATTAAATTTCTAACTCATGATGATTTAATCAAGGATCAGTTTGTTGATCAGTCACTGGAAAGACTGAGAGAGATATAGCAGTTACTGAGAGTGAAGCAAAGGATTTCGATAATGGTTACTATTATAGTAATGGTGTATTGATGGAGAAAAATACATGCAAGTTGTCAGCTGATAGTGTTTCCACCACAGTCAAGCATCTCGTAGTGTTACCAGTTACATTTTGTGAACAAGCCATTGATTTTGTTCACAATAGTCCCATTGGAGGACATTTGGGTGTCAAGAAGACACTCGGTAAACCGGCAAAACATTTTACTTGGCCAAAGATGAAGGAAACAGTAGCTGATCATGTGCGATGTTGCCACGTGTGTCAAGTGACAGGCAAGCCAGCATACACACCTCCACCTGCACCTCTCATTGTGTTCATTAGTAGCAAGTTCAGTTCATCTGGACTAGATTGTTCAGACTCGTTCAAAAGGTTGAAGCATCTGCTTTCCTCTGCTCCAGTGTTGAGTCCTAATTTCAATCTTCCCTTTTTACATATAGATGTGAGTTGTTATGCAGTGGGTGCTGTGCTGCTCCAACAGTCAACATCCACTGATATTCTCCATTTTATATGTTACTATTCATCTAAGCTTATGCGACACCAAAAAAAATTATGCCACTATTGAGAAAGAGGCTCTAGCTCTTGTGGTGTCTTTGGAACATTTTGACGTGTATTTGGGCACTTCCCCATTTAAAATTTACGTAATTTTATGCCCAAATACCTTTTGTTACTTGCTATGTCAAATTCAGTAGAGTAACTTAATCCCTCCAGCCCATATTAACTATATATACTCATGTCTAATTATTATATTTATATATTCACAGTAGTGATGAGATGTGTGTGAAGAGGAGGCAGAAGCTGAGTGTTGAGTGGGTAGTGTTGTGTGGGCGATGTTACTGCGTGTGACGCAACACTGTCCTGCCGCAGACTCTCCCCTCACTACACACCTTAAGCTGTTTCATACTCAGATGTCCATACTGCATAGCATTCCACAACCACTACTTAAGAGTGGAATGCAGTCTCCTCTACTATGATCGAGCCTCATCGTGTCAGGCTTGTCTGCGCTATCCTGTCTCTACACTGATGTACATAACCACGAGTATGCAGAGATACGATACTGTGTACTGCCCTAGTACTAGGGGCATATCCTAGTGACAGACACTGTTAAATTATAGAAGTGCTTGGCACAAGAGTGACTCTGATTAATGTTTATATTATATTGTTAGTAATATAACCTGAGTAATCAGCAATGTGAGAGACATTAATGCAACTCCTAGTGCGACCGTTTGTCGTGTTGGGGGAGTGTTGCAACCCCTGAATGGGTTGCAATGATTAATATGTATATATATAATTATTATCTTTTCATATAATCTTATATTGCTTATATTTGCGATAATAGCTAAATCGTAAATATATGACTTTATGTTATTATTTGACTTAGTTATGTCGTTAGGTATGTGCTCAGTTCAAGTCTTGATTGTTTAACTACTGTAATTATCGCTCTTTGCTTGTTACTCTGCCTGCTTCGTTGCTGAACGACAGCTGTCCACGGAGCTATCACGTGATTGAGAGGGGGGGGGTGTCCTCACCTTGCCTGAAGTATTCAGTCTGATCTAGACTCGCTTGGTGGTTGGACGTATCCCTGACAAGAGCCTAAATCTCCCTTATTGGCCCTTGTTGGAGGATCGTCTCTGTAGCTTTGTTAGTTCTGTAGAACTCTGTTCACAAAACATTGTATAGACTTAGTGATTTTCGACATTTTACTGAGGTTGTGTGTCGCTTAGACACACTGAGCTACTCAGGTCCTGAGCTGTAGCTTCTGACCTAACTTGTACTGGTTTCTGTGTATTATCACAGTCGGGGATTTTCTTATGCTGAACTTAGATTCAGTAGTATGGGAGTTTTGTGACTTTTGTGGAGGATCTGCAGATGGTCCCTACTTAATGTCGTTATATTATCTCCTTGTTCCTGATTCTGTGTCGCAGTTGCTTGTTATATTGCTATTGGGCTTAGCATTCTTTTTATTGTTCAAGCAGACTGTTCTGGTTGCCAATCGGTCAAGAAGTTAGTTTATTTGAGGACTTTGTCAGTCACTTGTTTAAGTCTAGTCGAGTCGTGAGACATAGCGAACTACTTAGAGCACTTACACACATACATACACACTTGTACATATTTGTAATATCTTATTTAATGTTAATGTACCAGACGGTACTTAAGAATTATAAATGTGATATGTGCTTTCAGCACAATAATATTGTACTCGAGAGAAGTGATATTATTTTGATTACTGTGATTAATTTAATTTTAATTTAATTTGATAATATACCTCTAGACTTAATAAATTTATTAAATTTTAATTTCTCTAGTTAGTAGCCTACCAGTTGTAATCCTGAAGCACTATTGAATAATACTGAATTTTAATGGATAATTGGACAAGGATACTGACTACTTGTTACGAAAACCCAGTAACAGGCTGGATGCTAGAAGGGCAGTCCTTTCTAGTATTCACTGGAGATCTCTAAGCTTTTAGAATCACGTTTTTTGTAACAAAATGTAAGTTCCATTACACAGTAGTTGACATTCTTTAGTAACTCTTTTGGTTAATTACCTGGAGTATACCTGAAAAGGGTATACTCCACAGCTGGGCTGTGGTTCATACCGATGTATGAACCACAGCCCAGCTGTGGTTCATACGTTAGGTTTAAATAATAAGATATTACAAGAACCACAGTGGAAACATAGTCACTTTGTCAAACTTTTTTTAGGTTATCTTTGATAATTTACACACATGTTACTAATGTATAATAATTTGTGATTATTGTCCTGTAGTTGGATTGGTAGAGCACTCAGCTGACACACTTAGGTCTAGGGGTCAGTCAGCGGAAAGAGTGGAAACATTGGGAGTTTGCTTACGCCTGTTGTCCCTGGTTACCTAGCAGTAAGTAGGTACCTGGGTGTTAGTGGACTGGTATGGATGGCATCCTGGGGGACAAGATAAGATTTTCTTCGGATTTTTAAACCCGAAGGGTTAGCCATCCAGGATAACCCAAGAAAGTCATTGAGGACTGTAGCTTATTTCCACTGGGATCCTTAATCTTGTCCTCCAGGATGCGATCTACACCAGTCGACCAACACCCAGGTACCTACTTACTGCTAGGTAACCAGGGATAACAGGTGTAGATGAAGGATGGATATACAGTGGTACCCTGAGTTTCGTACAGTTCCTAACTCGAACAGTTTGTAAGTGTATTATTGTAAGTGCTTTTTTTTAACTATTTTTGAGGGTCTGAAATAGACTAATCTAATTTACATTATTCTTTATGGGAACAAATTTGTTCAGTAACGGCATTCGAATAGCCTTCTGGAACGAATTATGGCCGAAACTCCGGGTACCACTGTAATTGAAAACTGCTGCATTAGCAACACACCATAAAGCAGGGGCCTCTTGTACTATCTTTTACATAAGATTATATTATAGGTACTATGTTGTCTGAAGGCAATGTGCAGTGTGAATAAAATGTAGAGAATCTGTAGTTTGGACATTAGGAAGAGGTGCTGAGTTACTAAAATTATCATCCAGAGGGCTGAGGAGAGGGCTGTTGAGGTGGTTAGGATATTTAGAGAGGATGGAACAAAACAGAATGTCTTGCAGACTGTATAAATCTGTAGAGGGGTCAACCTAGGTAAGATTGGAGGGAATGGGGTAAAGGAAGTTTTTGTTTGTGAGGGGCTTGGACTTCCAGCAAGAGTGTGTGACGTGCTGTTGGAGTGTGAGCAAAGTAACATTTATGAAGGAATTCAGGAAAATTGGGAAGCTGGACTTGAGTCCTGGAGGTGAGAAGTACAGTACCTGTACTCTGAAGAGGTGTTGATGTTGCAGTTGTTTAACTGTAGTGTAGACGAACCTCTGGCAAGACAGTGATGGAGTGAGTGATGATGAAGGTGTTTCTTCTTTTTTTGGGTCATCTGACTTGGTGGGAAATGGCCGATGCATTAATAAAAAAATATAAATAATAAATTTTGTACATTAGATGACATTATGGTTACTATTTTGTACATTAAATGACATTAAATTTTTTTGAGTTTAATTCAGTACAAGAACTAGAAAAATTAATTTGGGTTACAGTCTAGTAATGTTATAGGTTATAGGCAGTTTATTATTAGTGACTGGGGCAGCAAAACAACAAGTGTATGACAGTCTCTTCAGGGAGTATCTAATAATAATAATAATCTTTATTTCTACAAGTACTACGGGGGTATACAAAGTATACAGACCATAGCTGACATCAATGGCATACTACTATATAGAAAGCCCCTTGTTTATGCAGAACATTTCCTGCAAATTAGGTCAATTTTGTCCCAGGATGCGACTCACACCAGTCGACTAACACCCAGGTACCTATTTTATTGGTGGGTGAACATGGACAGTAGGTGTCTTAAGGACACCTGGACCTCAGTGTGTGAGCTGAGTGCACTAGTGATCCAGCCGAAACAATACATAAGTAACTCATGAAATCGTAATGGAGTTTTATGACTCTGTGATCGCAGGTTCTATCCCCGCCTGTAGTATGGTTTAATACTGTGTGATCGCAGGTTCTATCCCCGCCTGTAGTATGGTTTAATACTGTGTGATCGCAGGTTCTATCCCCGCCTGTAGTATGGTTTAATACACAAATAACCAACCCAAGCGCTAATATTAAGACTTGTTACACAGTGAACTCTTATAAGATTTATCCACAACTATATAATACATAACATGAAGAACTTATCATGCAACATTGATTCTGGACCAACTTTTTCAATCAAATATACAAAGAATCTCACTGTAAAGAGGAGCTTCATAAGGGGACTTACTGTATATAATCACAAACTATAAATGATTATTTTAATACCAATGACAAGATTGTAGGAAATGATAAATTTGATGCACGTGTTTGTAGTTTCATACAAAATAAAGATATTCATTAACCCTGACAAACGTTTCATCCATGTGTTTAAAAGAAATTAGTGCACTATTGCATTTACAAATACATAAATACTGCTGACTGGTTGACCAGGCCAGTACCAGACGAGCCTGGTTGACCAGGCCAGTACCAGACGAGCCTGGTTGACCAGGCCAGTACCAGACGAGCCTGGTTGACCAGGCCAGTACCAGACGAGCCTGGTTGACCAGGCAGTACCAGACGAGCCTGGTTGACCAGGCTAGTACCAGACGAGCCTGGTTGACCAGGCTAGTACCAGACGAGCCTGGTTGACCAGGCCAGTACCAGACGAGCCTGGTTGACCAGGCTAGTACCAGACGAGCCTGGTTGACCGGGCTAGTACCAGACGAGCCTGGTTGACCAGGCCAGTACCAGACGAGCCTGGTTGACCGGGCTAGTACCAGACGAGCCTGGTTGACCAGGCCAGTACCAGACGAGCCTGGTTGACCAGGCTAGTACCAGACGAGCCGGGTTTTGACCAGGCTAGTACCAGACGAGCCTGGTTGACCAGGCCAGTACCAGACGAGCCTGGTTGACCGGGCTAGTACCCAGACGACCTGGTTGACCAGGCTAGTACCAGACGAGCCTGGTTGACCAGACTAGTACCAGACGAGCCTGGTTGACCAGGCTAGTACCAGACGAGCCTGGTTGACCAGGCCAGTACCAGACGAGCCTGGTTGACCGGGCTAGTACCAGACGAGCCTGGTTGACCAGGCTAGTACCAGACGAGCCTGGTTGACCAGGCCAGTACCAGACGAGCCTGGTTGACCAGGCTAGTACCAGACGAGCCTGGTTGACCAGGCTAGTACCAGACGAGCCTGGTTGACCAGGCTAGTACCAGACGAGCCTGGTTGACCAGGCCAGTACCAGACGAGCCTGGTTGACCAGGCTAGTACCAGACGAGCCTGGTTGACCAGCTAGTACCAGACGAGCCTGGTTGACCAGGCCAGTACCAGACGAGCCTGGTTGACCAGGCTAGTACCAGACGAGCCTGGTTGACCAGGCTAGTACCAGACGAGCCTGGTTGACCAGGCCAGTACCAGACGAGCCTGGTTGACCAGGCCAGTACCAGACGAGCCTGGTTGACCAGGCCAGTACCAGACGAGTCTGGTTGACCAGGCTAAGTACCAGACGAGCCTGGTTGACCAGGCTAGTACCAGACGAGCCTGGTTGACCAGGCCAGTACCAGACGAGCCTGGTTGACCAGGCTAGTACCAGACGAGCCTGGTTGACCAGGCTAGTACCAGACGAGCCTGGTTGACCAGGCCAGTACCAGACGAGCCTGGTTGACCAGGCCAGTACCAGATGAGCCTGGTTAACCAGGCCAGTACCAGACGAGCCTGGCCATGGCTCATCAAAGGTAATGGTACTGCACTAACAATGTTAACATCTAGTGAACAATGACTGAGTTGAAACCCAACAGAAATGTGGAACACTGGAAAGAGGATGACTACATGGGGACCTCCTGTATTCAAGAAACACAAATACCTTAGAATTCAAGAGAGACGGAGACAACACAGCCAAACAAGTAGCACCTGGACTAGATTTATGAAATTGCAGTAACTTCTATTATAAAACTATCCTGCAATATTTTGCAAATACAATTAAAAAAAAGTACATTCAAAATTGAACAGAGCACGAAAATACCTTTGTAGTGAGTACTACTTCTATTTCAAGCAATTTTTCAATAGCATTTGCAAAATTTGCACTGTATAAAAAAGTGCAAATTGCCACTATTATGAGCACTCAATACACCTTGGAAAAAAAAACTTAGATCAATGTGAAATTCAGTTCTGAATGCAATTGTTCAACACCATTTGCAAAATTTACACTATATATGTACAATTTTCCACTATCACACACACTTTGCATACCTTGAAGAGCCCAAAATATTCTTCATAACTCTGGGTTTCTGCATACACACACAAAGTGTCACCAATCTCTCTACAAACATTCTATCAGGCTGAAATAAAATATTTTTTTCCTTATTATTAATTATAGATCTAGGTGAATTTCAAGAGGTGCTCAAAAAAGTACAAATATAGTAGTGCCCGGGTATCCTCAGGGGATACATTCCAAGACCTACTGTGGATGCCCGAAACTGTGGATAGTAGCCAACCCTATATACATTTGAAGAGTTTCGAGTTTCACATACCCATGATAAAGTTTAATTGATAACTTACACAATAAGTAAAGAACCGACACTTTTTCACTGATGGGAAGCACTTGACGGCTTCTCTTAGACTTTGAGGAACTACCACCATCACTACTTTTGTGCTTTGGTGTCATAATTAAGTGAAATTAAGGGTAAACCTTGGATACCTGAATCCGTGGAAAGTGAATCCACAGATACAAGGGTTCTACTGTATAGTTTCTCTATACAAAAGAGGCAGTAGAGTATGTTATTAGCAAGTACCTGTTGGTCTATCCATGGCCACAACGATGTCATCAGTGACATCGAGTGGATCGTCCAACTTGGAACCCTCAGCTGCATCAGTCTTGGGACCTTCATCCTCTGACATATAGATACTCAGGAACTGCCATATATCAGGCAGGGCCATGCTTGCTATCTTCCTTCCTCCATCCATCCGCTGTCTGAAGGAACCAAAGACAACGTTAATTATGCACAATGAGTGAACATTTTTTCAATATTTAATTCACACACTATTACCCAACCTCGACTCATTAACCAAAACTTTATAATGATATACCATGAACCAAAACATTAAATAATGTGTACTGTCCAAATATTGAGCTCCATCACTGCCAAGTAAGTTTATTGAGGTACAGGTAAACATAATTACAATTATCATACATAATGTAAATTACCCACCACGATAACACAAAAAAGTCAATGTAACTTATTTCCATTGGAGTCCTTACTTATTACTATTGTGGTCCTTGACATATTACCATTGGAGTCCTTGTTACCATTGTGGTCCCTGACCTGACTAGGTTCAGTTAATGGCTTAAGCCAAGAGGTGACTTGGACCTGCCTTGCATAGGCCAGTAGGCCTGCTGCAGTGTTCTTACGTTCTCATTACCACTGGGGTAGTTGCCTTATTATCACTTGGGTTCTTACTTATTACCATTAGGGTCCTTAATATCCAGTGGGGTCCAAGACACACGTAAGAAGTTATTACTTATTTATGACATTATTGTTGTGGAAAATTGCATTTATCTGAATGTAACTCATTATATACATAACAGAAAATGATAACAAAGATAATTATTATTTATCAGAGTTACATAGACAAGTAGGAATTTGGGACACCTAGGTCGCATAAATGTCCCCCTTCGATACCTACCACTGTCATATCCACAAGTTGCTCTGGACCTTTAATTAAATGAAATATACATACACCAGGAATACTGGTAAATATATAAATTTGTGGACTGTATTCCCCTCAAGGAAGGTTCCTTGATGTTGGTGAGGGGCTCTTGATTTAGGGAATTGGATCTGTGCTCCAGTTCCCCGAATTAAGCCTGAATGCCTTCCACATCCCCCCCCCAGGCGCTGTATAATCCTCTGGGTTTAGCGCTTCCCCCCTTGATTATAATAATAATGTGGACTGTATTACCTGGAGTTTACCTGGAGAGAGTTCCGAGGGTCAACACCCCCGCTGCCCGGTCTGTGACCAGACCACCTGGTGGAGCAGAGCCTGATCAACCAGGCTGTTACTGTTGGCTGCACGCAAACCAACGTACGAGCCACAGCCCGGCTCGTCAGGAACCGACTTTAGGTGCTTGTCCAGTGCCAGCTTGAAGACTGCCAGGGGTCTGTTGGTAATCCCCCTTATGTATGTTGGGAGGCAGTTGAACAGTCTCGGGCCCCTGACACTTATTGTATGGTCTCTTAACATGCTAGTGACACCCTGCTTTTCATTGGAGGATGTTTGCATCGTCTGCCAAATCTTTTGCTTTCGTAGTGAGTGATTTTCGTGTGCAAATTCGGTACTAGTCCCTCTAGGATTTTCCAGGTGTATATAATTATGTATCTCTCCCGCCTGCATTCCAGGGAATACAGGTTCAGGAACCTCAAGCGCTCCCAGTAATTGAGGTGTTTTATCTCCGTTATGCGTGCCGTGAAGGTTCTCTGTAAAATTTTCTAGGTCAGCAATTTCACCTGCCATTTAAAGGTGCTGTTAGAGTGCAGCAATATTCCAGCCTAGATAGAACAAGTGACCTGAAGAGTGTCATCATGGGCTTGGCATCCCTAGTTTTGAAGGTTTTTCATTATTCATCCCGTCATTTTTCTAGCAGATGTGATTGATACAATGTTATGGTCCTTGAAGGTGAGATCCTCCGACATGATCACTCCCAGGTCTTTGACGTTGGTGTTTCGCTCTATTTTGTGGCCAGAATTTGTTTTGTACTCTGATGAAGATTTAATTTCCTCGTGTTTGCCATATCTGAGTAATTGAAATTTCTCATCGTTAAACTTCATATTGTTTTCTGCGGTCCACTGAAAGATTTGGTTGATGTCCGCCTGGAGCCTTGCAGTGTCTGCAATGGAAGTCACTGTCATGCAGATTTGGGTGTCATCTGCAAAGGAAGACACAGTGCTGTGGCTGACATCCTTGTCTATGTCAGATATGAGGATGAGGAACACGATGGGAGCGAGTACTGTGCCTTGTGGAACAGAGCTTTTCACCGTAGCTGCCTCGGACTTTACTATGTTGATTACTGCTCTCTGTGTTCTGTTAGTGAGGAAATTATAGATCCATCGACTGACTTTTCCCGTTATTCCTTTAGCACGCATTTTGTGCACTATTACGCCATGGTCACACTTGTCGAAGGCTTTTGCAAAGTCTGTATATATTACATCTGTATTCTTTTTGTCTTCTAGTGCATCTTGGACCTTGTCATAGTGATTCAATAGTTGAGACAGACAGGAGCGACCTGTTCTAAACCCATGTTGCCCTGGGTTGTGTAATTGATGGGTTTCTAGATGGGTGGTGATCTTGCTTCTTAGGACCCTTTCAAAGATTTTTATGATATGGGATGTTAGTGCTATCGGTCTGTAGTTCTTTGCTGGTGCTTTACTGCCCCCTTTGTGGAGTGGGGCTATGTCTGTTGTTTTCAGTAACTGTGAGATGACCCCCGTGTCCATGCTCCCTCCCCATAGGATGGTAAAAGCTCATGATAGGGGCTTCTTGCAGTTCTTGATGAACACGGAGTTCCATGAGTCTGGCCCTGGAGCAGAGTTCATGGGCATGTCATTTATCACCTTTTCGAAGTCATTTGGCATCAGGATGACATCAGATAGGCTTGTGTTAACCAAATTCTGTGGCTCTCTCATAAAAAGTTCATTTTGATCTTTGACTCTCAGTCTGATTAGCGGCTTGCTAAAAACTGAGTCATATTGGGACTTGAGTAGCTCACTCATTTCCTTGCTGTCATCTGTGTATATTAAAAATTAAAGAATGGTTATATATATACACAATTACATAACAGAAGGAAATTATATCTTAATATCACTCACCAATTTGACTGGAGATTAATGTGTATCATACTCAGAAAACCTCACTCTAACTAAATCTATGAAAATAATGCTGGCCAGAATTACACACAAATCTAGAGAGCTTATCTGAGGTTCCTGGAGCTGTCTTGTCCAGTCGTCTGATATCTCAAGTTATGCAGGAATGCATATCCACCAATTTCGCCTCCTATTTGAGAGGTGTCAGCACGAAAAATTCTTCCCCATTGCACCAACGTTTGTACAAAATTCAAAACCAAGATGGCGAGTCTCGTCTGTGCAGATGCAGGCTTTCCATTTTCTATGACATACATATTATTAAATACAGTATGGCCTTCTATTTACATATAAATACTGAATTTCTGGAAAATATATACAGTATTTTCCACACTGCAGCCGGCTGGAGTTCGTTGCTAAACGATTCAAATTACTCCTTCCTTTAGGAGATGATTCCAGCCAGTTCTGGCTTGAGTGGCTGTTCTCCTAGTAGGTCTTTCTACAATTTCATCTTCCGGCATCACTTGGTCTGCGTTATCTTCCATATCATTCGTGTCATTTTCCCTCAGATTTTCATTTACGTTTGATTGAGCACCTAATTCCAAGGGAATCTATTAATTGTGCGTAAACTTTCCTGGCCACGACACAACACTTTGACATTCCTGACAATACCTTGCGCATCTGGGTACAATGTCAATACTTTGCCCAGAGGCCACAGTGTTCGATGTTGTTCAGTGTCAATTAACACAATGTCACCTGGTTGAATGGTCTGTCGATTTACTGCCTCTGTCGCACCATAAAAGTGTTTACGTAGTGTAAGAAGATATTCCTTATGCCACACATTAGACCAATGATCAATTGCTTTATTTAACATTTTAAATTTATTACACAACACTGCCGCATCATTGTAATCTTCATCACTTTCTTCCGGATTATCTCTATAGACAGGGGCAGCTTCCAATTTCCTTCCACATGTTAGGTGAGAAGGTGTTAATACATCTGCATCAGGTGTATCACTCATGTATGAGAGAGGCCTATTATTTATACGATTTTCTGCCTCCACTAACACTGCACGGAATTCTTCCAAATTGATTCTCGTCTGGTGTAGTACTTTCCGGAGACACCTCTTCACTGTGCCTATCAGTCTTTCGTACAGCCCCCCCTGCCAAGGGGCTCTAGGAGTAATAAATTTCCAGGTACACCCTCGCTGGGTTAACAGGGATTGAACATCGTTACTATTATTTAATTCTATCAAGTGTTGTGCACCTGCTACAAAATTTGTGGCATTATCCGAAATCATCAACCTCGGACAGGATCTCCTAGGTGCAAATTTTCGAAACAGCTGTATAAACTGTTCTGCAGACAAGTCCTGTGCCACTTCTAAATGAACTGCCCTAGTAGCAGTACAGGTGAACAAACAAACATACACTTTCAGTGGAACACCATTTGACGTACTGTTAAAATTATTGGACCACTATAGTCTACACCTGTTACATCAAATGGTTTCATAATTGTACATGCTCCTTTGGCAATGGTGGAGGACCTGGGTACATATAGGATCTGGCATCCACACGGTGACATATTACACAAGATTTAATCACCCTTTTTACACTTTGCCGTCCTTGTGGAATCCAGAAAGTTTCCCCTAATACAATTTAAGGTATCTTGTACCCCACCATGCATTACATTTTTATGGGCATTTAGAACAATCAAATTTGTTAGATGATGAGTTTTGGGCAGTAAGATAGGGTGTTTAGCATAATCACCCAATTCAGCATTTTGTAACCTACCTCTGCACCTAATTACATTGTTCTCTAAATACAGCCCCAATTTCTCTATTACAGAACCTTTCACAATTTTTCTTTCCATCATCAATTTAATCTCATTTCCATAGATTTCCTCCTGTACCCTCTTTATCCAATATTCAAGAGGATGTGAAAACTTCTATATATTCATCTTGTTTAGAAATTTAAACACCAACTTAGTTACATTGATTAGTTTGGGTAAAGAAGAATACCTATTTGTATCAATGGCTAAGGGAGGACAAACTATTGGAGCGGTGGTCACAGTAATTTCAACAGGAGCAATATACACCTTTTGTACAGGCCAATTAGCTTTATTTACCAACCAACTCGGTCCTTTAAACCATGATACAGCATTTACAAGTTTAGCATAAGGTAATCCTTGAGACAAGAAATCAGCTGGATTCTCCTCACCAGGTATATGATTAACCCTTTGAGGGTCGACAGGCCCTCTCCGAAACTCGTTCTCAGGGTCGGCCAAATTTAAAAAAAAAAAAAATTATTTTTTCTTATGAGTTTTTCTTATGAGTTTTTTTTTCTAAACATTATAGGCTAAACAAAAAAAATTTACCATCAATACTTACGGAGATATGGAAATGTCCATGGCGACTGATAATAACAGAAACACGTCCATGGCGACTGATAATAACAGAAACACGTCCATGGCGACTGATAATAACAGAAAAACACGTCCATGGCGACTGATAATAACAGGGAAACACGTCCATGGTGGCTGATAATAACAGAAACACGTCCATGGTGGCTGATAATAACAGGGAAACACGTCCATGGTGACTGATAATAACAGAGAAACACGTCCATGGTGACTGATATAAAGGGAAACACGTCCAGGGACTGATAATAACAGGGAAACACGTCCATGGTGACTGATAATAACAGGGAAACACGTCCATGGTGACTGATAATAACAGAGAAACACGTCCATGGTGACTGATAATAACAGGGAAACACGTCCATGGTGACTGATAATAACAGAGAAACACGTCATGGTGACTGATAATAAACAGGAACACGTCCATGGTGGCTGATAATAACAGGGAACACGTCCATGGTGACTGATAATACAGGGAAACACGTCCATGGTGACTGTAATAACAGGGTAACACGTTTCCCTGTGACTGTATAATTAACAGAAACACGTCCATGGTGGCTGATAATAACAGATAACAGTCCTGTGGCTGATAAAACAGGAAACAGTCCCTGGTGGGCTGATAATAACAGGGAAACACGTCCATGGTGGCTGATAATAACAGGGAAACACGTCCATGGTGACTGATAATAACAGAAACACGTCCATGGTGACTGATAATAACAGGTAAACCTCTCCAGGGTGATGGTATATGACAAGGTAAACCTCTCCAGGGTGATGGTATATGACAAGGTAAACCTCTCCAGGGTGTATGGTATGTGACAGGTTTAACCTCTCCAGGGTGATGGTATTTACAAGGTAAACCTCTCCAGGGTGATGGTATATGACAAGGTAAACCTCTCCAGGGTGAGAGGTATATACAAGGTAAACCCCTCCAGGGTGATGGATATGACAAGGTAAACCTCTCCAGGGTGATGTATACTGAAGGTAAACCTCTCCAGGGTGATGGTATATGACAAGGTAAACCTCTCCAGGGTGATGGTATATGACAAGGTAAACCTCTCCAGGGTGATGGTATATGACAAGGTAAACCCTCCAGGGTGATGGTATATGACAAGGTAAACCCTCCAGGGTGATGGTATATGACAAGGTAAACCCTCCAGGGTGATGGTATATGACAAGGTAAACCCTCCAGGGTGATGGTATATGACAAGGTAAAAACCCTCCAGGGTGAAAGGTATATGACAAGGTAAACCCTCCAGGGTGATGGTATATGACAAGGTAAACCCTCCAGGGTGATGGTATATGACAAGGTAAACCTCTCCAGGGTGATGGTATATGACAAGGTAAACCTCTCCAGGGTGATGGTATATGACAAGGTAAACTCTCCAGGGTGATGGTATATGACAAGGTAAACCCCTCCAGGGTGATGGTATATGACAAGGTAAACCCCTCCAGGGTGATGGTATATGACAAGGTAAACCCCTCCAGGGTGATGGTATATGACAAGGTAAACCCTCTCCAGGGTGATGGTATATGACAAGGTAAACCTCTCCAGGGTGATGGTATATGACAAGGTAAACCCCTCCAGGGTGATGGTATAAGAACATAAGAACATTAATAAATAACAAAAAGGCACAATACCATGACTGGAACGATACACAAATAACCCGCACATAAAAGAGAGAAGCTTACGACGACGTTTCAGTGCTCCCCTTCCTTTGTATTGACTGGCTCGTCTTCCTTATTTCCCACTTCTACCACTACCACTACTACTACCTCTTCTTCTTCTACCTCATCTACTGATGAAATTAGACACATGTGCGGCGTCTGGTTGTCTTTGTTGTGGACGTTTCGCCATCCAGTGGCTGGCTGGATGGCGAAACGTCTACGTTGGGGATGCCCGGGTGTTGTGCATGTGTCATTTCATCCTGTCGGTATTATATACAATTGAGTGGTGATGTGTACTTAGCTGGAGTGGTGACGTGTACTTAGCTCAGTGGTGACGTGTACTTAGCAGTGGTGACGTGTACTTTTGAGTGGTGACGTGTACTTAGCTCTGTGAAGACCTGTTTGTGTGCTCTCTGTGAATCTGAACCAGGATGCCCTCTCTTGAGCAGCTTTACCAGCAGCTGAGAGAAGAACTCAGAGTTGCTAAACTGGAGATATGGCGATTAACGGAGGAGAACAAGAGGATTCGTAGTAATCCTCCTGTTGTGAGTCCCCAGGTTAAGAGGGGAGCTTGGTCAGTGGCCGGGCAACATGGAACCAAGCTGAAGATTAAGAAAACGGTTGGAGAGGCAGAAACAACGAGAAACAGAAGACTTTCCCTGGAAACTTCCAACTCATTCTCAGTGCTACCTGACGAATGTGAGTGTTCTACTGGGAATGCCACAAGGGCCCCCAAGGAAGCATTGGCAGCGTGGTGGGGGGGGACACCCCTAAAACCCCCCAAACGAAAAACCACGAGAACTTTCATGACAATTTTTAAGTGGTGTAATGCTACCTGGCGAATTTGAGTCGACTACTCGGAGATATTTAAGGGACGACGCCAAGGAAGGAAAAAAAATTGTTGTTGTTGGGGATAAGTCAGATTGGGTACAGGGATAGGGCTTTGTTTGAGGGTTAGGGTGGGGGAGGCAGAGAGTTTTGGTTTTCTGGGGGGGGATGAAGGATATTGTTAGCTGTTTTGGATGACATCATGAGAGGAAAGGGGGACAATCCTATTATCTTTTCTCAGTGGGGAGGGCCCCAACGATGTTGGCGATGTAGGAGTGAGGACCTGATTAGCGGTATGGGTCAGCAATGGGAAAATTAATTGGGAAAGAAGGGGGGGAAAACCCTTCCCATTTGTGGCATTTTGCCAAGGGAGGATTTGGGAAGAATGGTTGTCCAGAGCAATTGGTTTTTAAATTTGCTGGCGGAAAAAATATTTGTAAGGAAAATGCCGGAAAACATTCATTGACAACGGGGACCTTTCTATGGCAGGAAATGAATGTATCCCAGGGAGGGGGTTTTCACTTGTTTTAGGGGGTGGGGGTGGGAGCACTGGCCAACGCAGGGGAAAGGGAGCTGTTAGGTTTTTAAAAACTGGGAAATTTATTTTGTGGAGGGTTTCTGCGGGGGAAAAACTGTGAAGTTTTCCGGGGTTTATTTAAATTTAAGTACTAGGAGAATTTGTAATAGGAAAAATGAGGTGGATATGGGAAAAAGGGCCAGGGGCCACAAAATTGACAAGGACAGAATAGGTTTAGGGGAATAAAAGAAAGGAGCAGGAATGAAAAAAGAGAAAGGAGGGTCCTTAATTTATATATTACACAAATATTTGCGTGCTGGGAAATAAGATGGAGAGTTGAGATTTGTTGTAGTCCCGGTAACATTTTTTGAAATTTGCCTTTAAATGAGACTTTGGTTTTTTAATTAAAAAAAGTGGGTTTTGCCTGCAGAATGTCCTTTTGGGGTTTTCAAATTTTTCCCAATTTAAAAAGGAAGTTTCGGGAAGGGGGGGGGGGGTTGGCATTGTTTGCCCGGATCGTTTGGGAATTTGGGCTTTTTAAAACGGGTATTAATTTGGGAATTTAACACATAAAGAGTTTTTTTGGATAGAATTTTCGAGGGGCATGAAAAATTTTAACTTTGGGTGTGATATACCGCCCCCCCCAAATTTTAGATAGGGACCGGGGAAAAAAGACTACTATGGGGGGTTTTTTTAGGGCCCCCAAAGTTACGTTAATGTATTTAATTTTCTAGGGGGATTTTAAAATTTAGTATATTGATTGGAATTTTTTTAAAGGGGGAAATTTAAAATTTAAATCGCCCTTTTAGAAGTAGTTCAGGATTTTTTTTCTGAACAGTTTGTGACGAACCTACAAGGGGTAAAAAACCTGCTTGATTTTTAGTTCTGGCAAACAATGAATCCCTTGTTTTTAATTTAAAAATTTTAAAGGAAGGAACTGGGTGCTAGTGACCACAAATCAATTACATTTAAAATTTGAAGGGAAGTTTTTTTGTAGGGATTAAATCCCGTTTAAAAGTCCCCGTTTTTCGCCCTTTGCAGTTTCGTTTGGGGTTAGAGAAACACTTTCATTTGTTGACTGGGGTAAAAAGTGAGCTATCAAAAATGACAGTTTTCTGAAAAACAAAACATGCTGCTCAAAGAACATTTTTCCTTTTTTAAAAAAAATTAGATCAAATGAAAAAGACCCCCAAAAAAAGGGTGAATTTAAAAGGTGAAAAATTTTACTTGGGGATAAGAAAGGAATTTTTAGGCCCTTTTAAAAAAGGGGGAAAGGGGCATCTTATGGGAAACCCGTTATTGAACTAAGAGGGACTTTTAAAAAAAAGGGATAAGAAAAGCTAAAAGGGACTATGAAAATTTTTTAAATTGCTTGGGTTTTAAAAATAACCCAAAAAGTTTTTTCCAAAGGGAAAAAGAACAAAATCAGAGATAAGATGGTCCCCTTTAAAAAAAAAAACTTTGGGCATCTTAAAGAAAAAGAGAATGAAATGGCTCGATTTTTAAAAAAATTATTTTCTCTCGGTTTTTACACAGGAAGACACTAGTTGTGTTCCGGTAATTAATTTTTTTTAGTGGGGCCCGAAAAAAGATAAATTATGTAAAAATCCAGTCACTAGTGAAATGGGTTTTGAAGCCCGTTAGGGCCCACTGAAGCAAAATTAAATCCGAAATCTGATGAGGTTTTTTTTAAGGGTTTTAAAAGGGAAAGCAAAAAGGAAAATCTGTGAAAACCCTTAACTAATTTTTTTTTAATTTATTTCCCCCCCCTTCAAACAGGGGTTTGGGTTTTTATGTGGAAAATGGCTAATGTAAATTTCCCATTTTTTTAAAAAAGGGGACAAGTCGTTACCGTCTTATTTCCCCCCCAAAAAGCCCCCGACCTCAATTGTAGGCAAATTACTTTGAGTCAATTATTGCTCAAATTATAAAAAGCCACTCGATAAGCTTTTGCTTGATTTAAAGATATCAGCATTGGGTTTACAAGAGGCCGGTCTTGTCTAACTAAATTTTTAAAAATTTTTGTAAAGCTTTTTAGGTGTTGACCCCGATAAAGAAATTTTATAATTTATTTGAAATTTTTGTAAGGCAAATTGATAGGTTCCCCACCAAAGGGGCTGTTGAAGAAAGTAGCAGCTCATGGCAAATTTGGGGGAAAAGGGGCTCTCGTTTGGGTCGAATCATGGTCACAGACGGAAGCAGAGAGTGTCCATAAATGGGGTTTTTAAAAACCCGGTGGGGATCAGTAACAAGTGGGTTCCACAGGGATCAGTCTTGGGCCCCGTTTTTTGTTTAAAATATATATCAATGATCATGATGAAGGATTACTAAGTGATATGAGCAAATTCGCGATGACAGAAGATAGGTAGGATAATTGATTCAAACGTATGTTAGGGAACTTCAGGAGGAATTTAGACAACTCATGAACGGTAATGGATCAATCCTAATTATTTGCCTCAGTGCTGGAGGCAATGATGTAGGCAAGCGTAAAGTGAGGATTTAGTTTAGAAAGTTCAGGACAGCATAGACATGATTAGGAAGAAGGGGGGGCCCCCCCTGTTATATGTGGGCATTTGCAAGAAGAGGTGTGTAATAAGGGTTGTCCAGAGAATTTGTATTAATTGTTGGCTGGAAAACACTGTAAGGATAATGAGTACCATTATGACAACTGGGACAACTTCTATGGCCGAAATGACATGTAATTCCCAAGGGAGGGGGTTCACTTATCCAGGGCAGGTGTGGTTTTTTGCTAACTCAGTTGAGGGGTTGTTTAGACTTTAAACTGGGATTAGTTAGGGGTTTATGGGTTTTAGAATGTTTAAATTAATGAGTTGGATATATTGATTATGCTCTGATATTAAAAATTTTAAATTTAGTAAACTGTCATGGAGTAATTTGGGGTAATGATAATTTAGAAATTTTAAAAACCAAAGATGAATTAGGAAAAATGTTGCAGAAGAAAAACATATGATGGTATTTTATGCTAACAGTGAAGTGCAAGAAATAAAATTAATGAACAATTTTTGGGTAGCGGGTCTGGGAACTTTGATATCATTGCATTAATGAAACGGGGTATGATTTAAAAGAGTCGGGATATGACTGTGAGTGTAATTTCAGGGATTTAAGTTATTAAATGTGGATAGATGTAATGGGAAGGGGGGAGGGTTGCATTGTTGTTCGAGAAAATATTAATTGTTGCTTAAAAAAGTATAAAATAGATGGAGCAGTAACAGAGTCTGTTTGGGTAGATGTTCGTGGAGGGTAAAGGGAAAAAATAATTCTAGTGTAATTTACGACCTCCAGGCTTGATCACGATAAGGGGGCTTCTTGGGGACGAAAATTTTAGGGCTTCTGGACACAGTAACGTTAGTCTTAGTAGGGGATTTTACTTTTAGCCAAATGATGGATTTCTTTGACAGGTAATCTAGAGTCCAGTGACTTCCATGGAAACAGTCAGGACTGTTTTCTGAAACAGAGTGTAAAACTCCCAGGGAAAATTAATTGCTAGACCTAGTCTTGCAAATAAGGAAACACTAGTGAATAATCTGGAGATCACTGAAGAGCTTGGCCAAGTGATCACAAATCTTCACCTTTAGCTTTAATTGGATGCAGAATAATGTAATACAGTAAAAATCCCCGATTTTCGTTCTGCGATTATAATGGACTTAGGGAACATCTGTCTAATCTTGTTTGGGGTTATCAAACTAATGATTTTTTTGACGATAATTCAATTATGAATAGAAGGATTGCTTTTATGATTGTTTCTTTATAATGTACACAGTGCCCAGGTATATACATTCCCCAGAGAGAAATTAGGTTAAAAATTTAACGATCCCAAAATGGGTTAACAGGTGGTTAAGCATCAGGTGTGGTTCCAAACTGGTGCTGCATACTCCATTTAGGGCCTGACTTTAGATGGTGTACAGAGTTTTAAAACGAATCCTTACTGAGGTATCGGAACGCTATCCGTAGGTTTGCCAGGCGCCCGTATGCTGCGCAGTTATCTGATTGATGTGCCCCTCAGGAGATTATGCCCCGGTGTTATACTCCCCCCCAGATTTTTTCCTTTATTTGAGGTTTGCAGTCTTTGGCATCTAACTATTTTGTGTCTGCGGTTTTTTTTGCCCTTCCCAATCTTCATGACTTTGCATTTGGCGGGGTTTTAAATTCAAGGAGCCAGTTGCTGGACCAGGCTTTAGCCTGTCCAGATCTCTTTGAGCCCTGCCTGCCCCGTCGATTCGATTCTTCATTAACTTCACATCGTCTGCAAACAGGACACTTCTGAGTCTATCCCTTCCGTTATGTCGTTCAGTAACCAAGAACAGCACAGGTCCTGGACTGACCCCTGGGGGAACCCCGTTGTCCGGGCGCCCACTCTGCCCTCGTCGGTACCATGACTCGTTGTTTCCTCCTGTCAGATTTTCTCTGATCCTTTGCAGTGCCTTTCCTGTTATGTGTGCCTGGTCCTCTAGCTTTTGCGAAACCTCTTGTGAGGAACTGTGTCAAAGCCTTCTTGCAGTCCAAAAATACGCAGTCGATCCACCCTTTCTCTCTTGTCTTATTCTGTCACCTTGTCATAAAAACTCTAGTAGGTTTTGTGACAACAGGATTTTCCTCCCTGAAACCGTGCTGGTTGTCAATTATACACTTGTTTCTTTCCAGGTGCCCCACCACCTCCTCCTGATGATCTTCTCCATGACCTTGCATATATACACGTTAGAGATACAGGTCTGTAGTTTAGTGCCTCATGTCTGTCTCCCTTTTTAAAAATTGGGACTACATTTGCCATTTTCCTTACCTCAGGGAGTTGCCCAGTTTCAAATGATGTGTTGAAGATCTTTGTTAATGGCTCCACACAATATCTCCTGTCCCTTTTAAGGACCCATGGAGAGATGTTGTCTGGTCCACCGCCTTTGAGGTGTCAAGTTCGCATAGCAGCTTCTTCACTCCTCCTTGGTTATATGTACCTCATCCAGCACTTGCTGGTGTGCCCCCCTTTTCTGTTTCTTGGAGTCCTACTGGTTTCCACTGTAAATACCTCTTTAAATCTTGTGTTGAGCTCCTGACTTACCTCTCAGTCGTTTCTTGTGAATTCCCCATCACCCTTCCTCAGTTGTTTACTGGTCCTTGACTGTTGTTTTCCTCCTGATGTGGCTGTAAAAACAGCTTCGGGTCAGTCTTTACTTTTGATGCTATGTCATTTTCATATTGTCTCTGACCCTCCCTTTTATCTGTGCTTTATTCGTTTCTGGCTCTTCGGCTGATTTCTTTATTTTCCTCAGTTCTCTGTCTTCTGTACCTTTTCCATTCTCTGTACACCTAGTTTTTGCCTCCTAACCTTTGGGTGAACCAAAGGACTCTTTTCTGTTCTTCCATTTTTTCTGTTTCCCTTGGGAACAAACCTCTCCTCTGCCCCCTTGCATTTTGTTGCTCATGTCCTTCATTTCTTGTACTGGTTTTCCTGTCAGTTCCCTCTCCACTGAATGTCTTGAAGGAAGTTCCTCATGCCTGAGTAGTTCCCCCTTTTGTAGTTTGGTTTTTCCCAGCCTATTCCTGTACTCTCTCCACTTGGAGCTCAACTATGTAGTCGAAGCACAGAACCACATGATCACTGCTCCCAGGGGCCTTTCATAATGATACCCTCGATGTCCGAATAATCATGGTGAATACAAGGTCCAACCTTGCTGGTTCATCCTCTCCTCTCTCTCTGGTAGTGTCTCTAACATGTTGATGCATGAGGTTCTCCAGTACCACATCCATCATCTTGGCTCTCCATGTTTCGGGACCCCCATGGGGCTCCAGGTTTTCCCAGTCAATCTCCTTGTGATTGAAATCACCCATAACTAGTAACTTTGCTCCCCCATGTGTGCTCTCCTGGCCACCTCGGCTAGTGTGTTGATCATTGCTCTGTTGCTCTCATCGTATTCTTCTCTTGGCCCCCTGCAGTTCTGTGGTGGGTTGTACATTACTGCAATTATCACCTTATGTCCCTCAGACTGGATTGTTCCTACTAAATAGTCCCTTTTGCCCCTGCCATCCATTCCTTCCATTTTCTCAAAACCCACTGGTTTTTAATGAGCAGTGCAACTCCCCCCCCCTCTCCTCCCTTGTCTTTCCTGAAGATTTGATATCCCGGGTGGAAAGATTGAATCTGTTATTATTCTGGTGGTTTTGTTTCTGTGAGTGCTATTATGTCTGGGGATGTCTCTTTGATTCTTTCGTGCCACTCCTCTACTTGTTTGTTATTCCATCTGCATTTGTATACCACACCTTCAACTTCTTTTCTAAGACTGTGGTCTGGGAAGTATATTGGGGTTGGGGAAGTGGGAGACCTGGTAAGGGGAAAATATGGGTTGTTGCTGTGGGGGTGAAGTTTGTATGTAGTGGGTGGGGCATTGGTGGGGAGGGTGTTTTGTTTAGATGTTTGGTTCACTGGGGTTGACCTGGTTGGGAGGTTCTTAGAAAGTTGTGGGGAGGCTGTTTAGATCTTCCTGGGTCTGGGGTTCCTGTCTGTCTTCTCCATCCCCCTCTTTCCCCCTTTGCCTTTGACCATCTCTCTCAGTTTCTTCCTTTCTTCTTGTGTTCTGTCGCGGGGCGAGTTACCCCTCCGTTGGTTGCCCCTTAACGTGCTTTCTCCTGCGTATCCCGGTGAGCGCTTCTGCCCTTAAGGTCACTCTCACTGGCCCGGGGTTTTTTTTTTTACAAACCCCCCCTTTTCCGAAAATTTTCCCGCGGGGCATATCGTCTTTCCCATTGCTTTCTGATGCTTTTTAATTGCTTTTTTTTCCCCCTTTTTTTCTTGCTTATATGTTTCCCCTTCGATTCCTGGAGCCCCTCAAAAGACTGACCTACCCCCTTTTATTCTCCCCCTGCCTTCCCCGGTATCCCCCCCATTTAATTTGGTTTCCTCCACTGCAGCTTCCTTTCATCGTTTCACTGGTAATGTCTTTGGGCTCGTGGCCTGTCATTTTCCCTTCTCGGCTTTCTTGGGCTCTGTTTTGTCTGTTAGGGCCTCCACATAAAGTTTTGTCTTTTATTTGCTACAGCTCCCCTTTATGGATCTCCCTGCGTTGTGCCCCCTTTTTTCCTACAGTCCCCTATTTGTGGTGAGGTAGCAGTCTTTGTTGTCAATCCCAAAATGTTCTTTGTTTTTTAGGTTTCAGATTTTTTGTTCTTTCTAAAATCGTCGCTGTCCTATGTGTGGTGTGTGTGTGTGTTGTTGTGTGTGTGTGTGTGTGTGTTGGGTGTTGTGTGTGTGTGTGTGTGTGGGTTTTTTGTGTGTGTGTTTTGTGTGTGTGTGTGTGTATGTGGGTGTGTGTGTGTTGGTGTGTGTGGTGGTGTGTGTGTGTGTGTGTGTGGGTGTGTGGTGTTTTGTGTGTGTTGTGTGTGGTGTGTGTGTTTTTGTGGTGTGTTTGGTGTGTGTATGTGTGTGTGTGTGTGGTGTGTGTGTGTGGGTGTGTGTGGTGTGTGTTTTGTGTGTGTGTGTGTGTGTTTGTGGGTGTGTTTGGGGTGTATGTGGGTGTGTGGTGTGTGTGTGTGTGTGTGTGTGTGTGTGTATGTGGGGTGTGGTGGTGTGTGTTGTGGTTTTGTGTGTGTGTGTGTGTGTGTGTGTGTGTGTGTGTTGGGTGTGTGTGGTGTGTGTGGTGTGTGTGTGTGTGTGTGTGTTTGTTGTGGGGTGTGTGTGTGTGTGTGTGTGGTGTGTGTGTGTGTGTGTGTGTGTGTGTGTGTGGTGTGTTTGGGGGTGTGTGTGTGTGTTGTGGGTGGGGTGTGTTTTTGTGTGTTGTGGTTGTGTGTGTTGTGTGTGTGTGTGTGTGTGTGGTGTGTAATTTTTTGGGGTTATTGTGGGTTTATTATGTGTTGAAAAGTAGGTGGCTTTTGCTTGGAGTGTAATGTAGATTTCAGTTGTCTTGTGTCCACAACCTATGTGACCGACTCCCTTTCAGTGTTGCTATATCCCGCTTATAGTGGTTAATCGCCTGTTCAAAAGGATTACCCTTTGCTAAACCTTTTGAATCTTGGGCCATTTTTATCGTGCTTGGAGTTAGACCCTTCACATTATTGGCGGTTTAAAATTGGAACCTGGACCCCACCCCAAAAACCACTCATAGGTGTACTACTTGTGTGCAGCTGTAGCAGGTAGATTTTCCAGGCGATGGAGTCCTGTAGTAGATCCGCCGATGTACGTCCTGGCTAGTCCACCTCAATTTTTTCGTTAATAATGCCTATTTACTGTATTTCTTTCACTGGTCAACTATTGTTTACTTTATTAAATCTTGGGGACACTTGGCAAAGCCCCCTTCACACTAGCCTGCGCTACAAGCTTTTATTTTCCCCGATCCCCTTTCAAAAATTTTGGCTCTCCCCACATTGTGGGCTCGGCAATTAAAAAAAAAAATTTAGGATTGTTGATACCTGAACCACTTAGCAACCCCCGGGGAGAACATTAGCCCTCAAAAACACTTAAATCCCCGGAGCACCGACGGCGTGACTAGCCCGCTCGCTGTCCCTACTGTGTTAGTTACCATTGTGTGTGTGTGTATGTGTGTGTACTCACCTATTTGTGGTTGCAGGGGACGATTCATAGCTCCTTGCCCCGCCTCTTCACTGAGTGCTACTGGGTCCTCTCTCTCCCTGCTCCATGAGCTTTATCAAACCTCGTCTTAAAACTATGTATGGTTCCCGTCTCTACTACGTCACTTTCTAGGCTATTCCACCCACTGCCTGACAACTCTATGATAGAAGAAATACTTCCTAACATCCCTTTGACCCATATGAGTCTTCAACTTCCAACTGTGACCCCTTGTTTCTGTGTTTAATCTCTGGAACATCCTGTCTTTGTCCACCTTGTCTATTCCGTGCAGTATTTTACATGTCGTTATCATGTCTCCCCGGACCCTCCTGTCCTCCAGTGCCGTCAGGCCTTAACCTTTCTTCGTAGGACAGTCCCCTTAGCTCTGGGACTTGTCTTGTTGCAAATCTTTGCACTTTCTCTAATTTCTTGATGTGCTTTACCAGGTGTGGATTCCAAACTGGTGCTGCATACTCCAGTATGGGCCTGACGTAAATGGTGTACAGACTCCTCCACAGCCACCAACGCCATAGTACCTAGTACAGATGTAGTAGAGGAGCCCTCCTCTGGGGTAGACTCTTCTGCAACCATCACGTCATTGCTCTAGTACAGATGTAGTGGGGGGGTCCCCTTCAGGAAAAATGTATGGTGCCATGACAAAAGATGGTGGCTTGTCTCTGGTTTGGCTATGGTGAACTGTAGTGCAGCTCTAGGGCCGGCACAGATTAGAAATACATCAGGCACGAATTGGGCCCTGTCAAATAAACAAAATGGTGCAAATTAGATGTTTGGGCATCTGTAACACGGAATGTCAGGAAAAACGAATGGGGGCATGCAACTTTGAGCATCCCAAAAATCCCGTGACATCCCTGTCTAGGGGGGTGTGTCGGTTCTACCTCTTGTAAATACTCTTCCACTGAGATTGTGTCAGTCTTCAGATCCTTGAAAAACAATGTTACAATACCAATTGCACTGCCATACCATCTAAAAGGACAAGGAGGACACACCTGTACAACACTCTTAGTAGCTATGGTAGCTATGACAACACCCCAAGTGATTTTTTAGTGGTAGGAAAACGAAGAAAAAATTGGAAAGAGTGGATAACCAAAAATAGTTCACACCTTGGAGCCTTGTTGACTGGAGGCCACAAGCCAGTGGCGCCTCGGATCAAACTACTGATGCCAACAACAAAACCCCCCAACAACCATGCAACACAACCTCATTTATATTTGCTAATATACAGGGCCTTAAGGTTGGTACGATTTTCGATGTTTTATTGTAAATCAGTATAAATGGTCACAGATTTGCCATCTAAAAAAACTACTTTATAATTAGATGATATTCATTAATAGAAGTTTATCTGAGATATTAACAAGGAGACGTGTCAGCCAGGAGACGTGTCAGCCAGGAGACGTGTCAGCCAGGAGACGTGTCGGCCAGGCGACCGTGTCAGCCAGGAGACGTGTCAGCCAGGAGACGTGTCGGCCAGGAGACGTGTCAGCCAGGCGACGTGTCGGACAGGAGACGTGTTCAGCCAGGAGACGTCGTCAGCCAGGAGACGTGTCGGCCAGGCGACGTGGTCAGCAGGCAGACGTGTCGGCCAGGAGACGTGTCAGCCAGGAGCGTGTCCAGCCAGGGAGGACGTGCAGGCCAGGAGACGTGTCAGCCAGGAGACGTGTCGCCAGTGAGACGTGTCAGGCCAGGAGGACGTGTCGGCCAGGAGACGTGTCAGCCAGGAGGACTTGTCGGCCAGGCGACGTGTCAGCCAGAGACGTGTCAGCCAGGAGGACGTGTCAGCCAGGAGAACGTAGTCGGCAGGCGACGTGGTCAGCCAGGAGAGTCTGTCAGCCAGGAGACGTGTCGGCCAGGGCGACGTGTCAGCCAGGCGACGTGTTCGGCCAGGAGACGTTGTCAGCCCAAGGCGAGTGTCAGCCAGGGACGTGTCAGCCAACGGAGGACGTGATCGGCCAGGAGACGTGTCAGAAAGGAGAAGTGTTCAGCCAGGCGACGTGTAGCCAGGCGACGTGTCGGCCAGGAGACGTGTCAGCCAGGAGACGTGTCAGCCAGAGACGTCGTAGCCAGGAGACGTGTCAGCCAGGAGACGTGTCGCCAGGGACGTGTCAGCCAGGAGACGTGTCAGCCAGGAGACGTTGTCAGCAGGAGACGTGTCAGCCTGGAGGACCGAAGTGGTCAGCCAGGGACGTGCAGCCAAGGAAACGTTCAGCCAGGAGACGTGTCAGCCAGGAGGACGTGTCTGCCAGGTGACCGTGTCAGCAGGTGACGTGTCAGCCAGGAGGACGTGTCAGCACAGGGACGTTGTCCGCCAGGAGACGTGTCCAGCCAGGAGACGTGTCAGCCAGGAGACGTGTCGGCCAGGAGACGTGTCAGCAGGAGGACGTGTCGGCAGGGGCGACGGTAGTCAGCAGGAGACGTGTCAGCCAGGAGACGTGTCAGCAGGTGAACGTGTCGGCCAGGCGACGTGTCAGCCCAGGAGACGTGTCAGCAGGAGACGTGTTCGGCCAGGGCGGAGTGTCAGGCCAGGGTCGTGTCGGCAGGAGACGTGTCCAGCCAGCGACCGTGGCTGTCAGCCAGGAGTCGTCGGTCAGCCAGGAGACGTGTCGGCAGGAGACGTGTCAGCTCAGAAGACGTGTCAGCCAGGCGACGTGTCAGCCAGGCGAGTGTTCGGCCAGGAGACGTGTTCAGCCAGGGACGTGTCAGCCAGGAGACGTTTGTCAGAAGGAGGACGTGTCCGACGAGACGTAGTCAGACCCAGGGGACGTGTCAGCCAGGGACGTGTCAGCCAGGGAGACGTGTCAGCCAAGGCAGGACGTGTCAGCCAGGAGACGTGTCAAGCCAGGTGACGTGTCTGCCAGGAGACGTGTCAGGCCAGGAGAGTGTCAGCAGGAGGACGTTGTCAGCCAGAGTACGTTGTCAGCAAGGTGGACGTGTCAGCCAGGAGGACGTGTCAGCAAGGAGACGTGTCAGACTAGGAGACGTGTCAGCCAGGGGGACGTGCAGCCAGGTGACGTCGTCAGCCAGGAGGACGTGGTCGGCCAGGAGAGTGTTCAGCCAGGAGACGTGTCAGCAGGAGACGGTCAGCCAGGAGACGTAGTCGGCCAGGAGGAGTGGTCAGCAGGAGACGTGTCGGCCAGGCGACGTTGTCAGCCAGGAGACGTGTAGCCAGGGACGTGTCCAGCCAGGAGACGTGTCGGCCAGGCGACCGTGTCAGCCAGGAGACGTGTCAGCCAGGAGAGTGTCGGGCCAGGCGACGTGTCAAGCAGGCGACGTGTCGGCAGGAGGACGTTTTGGTTCAGCCAGGCGACGGTCAGCCAGGGAGACGTGTCAGCCAGGAGACGTGTCGTCAAGGAGACGTGTCAGCCAAGGAGGACGTCGTAGCCAGCGATCGTCGTCAGCCAGGCGACGTGTCGGCCAGGAGACGTGTCAGCAGGAGACGTGTCAGCAGGAGGGACGTGCTCAGCAGGAGAGTGTCTGCCAGAGACGTGTCAGCCTGGAGGAGTAGTCAGCAGGAGGGACGTGTCAGCCAGGGAGACTGTCAGCCAGGCGACGTTGTCAGCCAGGCGGACGTGTCGGCCAGAGAACGTGTCAGCCAGGAGACGTGTCAGCCAGGGAGACGTGTCAGCCAGGAGACGTGTCAGCAGGGGAGACGTGTCAGCAGTGGACGTGTCAGCCAGGAGGACGTGTCAAGCCAGGAGGACGTGTCAGCCAGGAGACGTGTCAGCCAGGTGACGTGTCAGCCAGCGATGACGTGTCAGCCAGGAGACGTAGTCAGCCAGGAGGACGTGTCAGCCAGGAGATCGTGTCGGCCAGGCAGTTAATGCTCAGCTAATATTATGTCGTCATTAATCAAGTCTCTCGAATGGTTAAATATTTGCGAGAGTTTTTTGTTTTGTGTTTATAACGGTCAATTGATTTTTCTGTCATTCAAAGACTTATATCACTGTGAAGACGTTTTGAACCTGTAATTGACGTTTTTGAACACTGTAATATGGTATTTATAGAAAGCTACATAATTTGCTTTTGAATTTGTTGAAGATATTTTAAACCATAGTGACTAAACCCAACTGGGAAGCAGCTATGTATTTATTGAAAATATAACATAATGACTCTCACTGTAGAAAGATACCTCTGAAATACCCGTAACTACTGACACTTAGTGGATGTCGGTCATGCTGGAAGGAAACTAGAAAAACTACACCATAGTTACTGAAACATTAGTGACGTGAAACCTTCCTTAGAGAACATGAAGACATGTTGTAATTACTGAAGCATTGTACACAAGTTACGTCTCGCTTGTAAACAGACAAGAATAACTAAAATAATTACAAATATCTCTATACAGTTCTTACTTTGGTACCAGTGTTAGAACTGCAAAATATACTTACGAAGAATATTTAATAGTAAAAAAAAAATTCTTTATACAAAGAAAAATACTTATGCTACCATGGTTTCAAATGTATATTAGAGGAAGAAATCATTGAAAAAACAGCAGTACTGGAGACAATAAAAATGAGACAAAATAGCAAGTTTGCAGGAATAGTTGTCGAAATATTTTTGGTGGTCAGATCGAGACTATCATGATGGTCGACTTTATTACCTGAGACTATCATTGATGGGTCAGACATTATACTGAAGACTTCATGATGGTCCCCCCGACCTTATTACCTGAGATATCATGGATGGTACGGACTTTATTACCTGAGACTATCATGATGGTCGACTTTATTACCGAGGACTATCATGATGTCGACTTTTATTACCTGGATGATATCATGATGGTCGACTTTATTACCTGAGACTATCATGATGGTCGACTTTATTACCTGAGACTATCATGATGGTCGACTTTATTACCTGAGACTATCATGATGGTCGACTTTATTACCTGAGACTATCATGATGGTCGACTTTATTACTGAGGACTATCCATGATGGTCGATTTTTATTTACTGAGACTATCATGATGGTCAGACTTTATTACCTGAGGACTATCATGGGGATTTGGTCGGGGAACACACCCCCTTTTTTATTACCTGAGAAATATCATTGGATGGTCGACTTTAATACCTGAGACTATCATGATGGTCGACTTTATTACCTAGAGACACTATCATGATTGGTCGCTTTATTACTGAGACTCTCATGTGGTCGACTTATTACTGAGATATCAGATGGTCGACTTTAATTACCTGAGTCTATCAAGATGAGTCGACTTTATTACCAGGAACTATCCCCCTATGATGGTCGACTTTATTACTGAGGACTGTCATGATGATCGACTTATTTACCTGAGACTTCATTGATGGTTGACTTATTTCAGAGACTATCATGATGCGTCGACTTTATTACCTGAGACTTTCATGATGATCGACTTTATTACCTGAGACTATCATGATGGTCGACTTATTACCTGAGGGACTATCATTGATGGTCGGACTTTATTACCTGAGACTATCATGATGGTCGACTTTATTACCTGAGACTTTCATGATGGTTCAGACTTTATTACCCGAGACATATCATTGATGGTCGTCTTTTTTACCTGGGAGGACTATCATGATGGTCGACTTTATTACTGTGACTATCATGATGTTCTCGGCCTTTATTACCTGAGACTATCATGATGGTCGACTTTATTACTGAAGGGACTATCATGATGGTCGAATTTATTACTGTGACTATCATGATAGTCGATCTTTATTACCTGAGACTATCATGATGGTCGATTTTTTACCTCGAGATATATGATGGTCGACTTTATTACCTGAGGACTATTTCTGATGGTCGAACTTTATTACCTGAGGTATATCATGATGTGTCGACTTTATACCTGAGATATCATGTGGTCGACCCCTTATTACCCGAGACTATCATGATGTCGACTTTTTACCTGAGACTACTCATGATGGTCGACTTTATTTACCTGAGACTATCATGATGAGTCGACTTTATTACCTGAGACTATCCTGATGGTCGACTTTATTACCCGAGGGACTATCATGATGGTCGACTTTATTACCGGTGGACTCATCTGATGGTCGACTGATTACCTGAGACTATCATGTTGGGTTAGACTTTTATTTACCTGAGACTATTATGATGTCGACTTATTACTGAGACTTTTCATGGCATGGTCGACTTATTACCTGAGACTATCATGATGGTCGACTTTATTACCTGTAGATATCATGATGGTCGACCTTTATTACTGAGACTATCATGATGGTCGACTTTATTACCTGAGACTATCATGATGGTCGACTTAATTACCTGAGACTATCATGATGGTCGACTTATTACCTGAGACTATCATGATGGTCGACTTTATTACCTGAGACTATCATGATGGTCGACTTTATTACCTGAGACTATCATGATGGTCGACTTTATTACCTGAGACTATTCATGATGGTTCGGACTTATTACCTGAGACTATCATGATGGTCGACTTATTACCTGAGACTATCATGATGGTCGACTTTATTACCTGACAGTTACTGATTGTTGGTGTGTATTGTGGACAGATTTATTTGGATAAATATTTTAAATCTGAGAAAAGTACAGGTAAGAAAAAGAGATTCCAGGAGATGTTAAGTGAATGTTCTGAGAATGTTGAGAGATGCAAGAGACATGAATATCAGTGTGGGAGACATTGTTGAGTAAGAAACACTGGGAAAGTTTGAAGTATTTGGTGTAAATAGCAGAGTAGAACCTTTAGCTTACGTCAGTGATACAGCAAGAATGTTCACGTACAAGAACGGTAAAAACATACACAAAATTAGTACAAGCAAAAACCCTTGAACAGAACATTAGAAAAAAACACTAAAGTACAGTTCAGGATAAAAGTGACCTTTACGACAGTTGGTCAGCATCATCTGACCAAGTACAGTACACTGACGTACAGTAAGTACACTACACTGACGTACAGTATGTACACTACACGGACGTACAGTAAAGTACATACACTGACGCATACAGTATGAACACTAAACTGACTGTACTACAGTAAGTACCACTACACTGACGTACAGTATGTACACTACACTGACGTACAGTAAGTACACTACACTGACGTACAGTAAGTACACTACACTGACGTACAGTATGTACACTACACTGACTTACAGTAAGTACACTACACTGACTTACAGTAAGTACACTACACTGACTTACAGTATGTACACTACACTGACGTACAGTATGTACAATACACTGACTTACAGTAAGTACACTACACTGACTTACAGTATGTACACTACACTGACGTACAGTATGTACAATACACTGACTTACAGTAAGTACACTACACTGACTAACGTATGTACACTTACACTGACGGCGTAACAGTATGTACAATACACTGACTTACAGTAAGTACACTACACTGACTTACAGTAAGTACACTACACTGACTTACAGTAAGTACACTACACTGACTTACAGTAAGTACACTATACTGACTTACAGTAAGTACACTACACTGACTTACAGTAAGTAAACTACACTGACTTATCAGTAGTACACTACACTGACTCTTTCAGTATGTACACTACACTGACGTATGTATGTACAATTACACTGACTTACAGTATCGTACACTACACTGACTTAAGTAAGTACATACACTGTCTTACAGTAAAGAACACTACACTGACTTACAGTAAGTTACACTACACATGACTTACAGTATGTACACTAACTGCGTACAGTCTGTACAATACCACTGATTCCTGAATGTACACTACAACGACTTACAGTTATGTACAATTATCACTGACTTTACAGTAAGTTACACTACACTGAAGTAACAGTATGTACACTACATGACTTACAGTATGTACATATGACACTGGACGTAAGTATGTTCACTACACTGGAATTCCAAGTAAGTACACTACACTGACTCTACAGCAAAGTACACTACCTGATTACTGTAAGTACACCTTTTTTTTTTTTCTTTTTTTTTTTTTTTCTTTTTTTTTTTTTTACCCCCACATGACGTACGTATGTCACTACATACGGACTTACAGTATGTACACTACACTGACGCTACAGTAAGTACACTACACTGACTTACATGTATGTACATCTACACTGACTTAGAGTATGTACATAAATGACTTCCAGTAAGTACACTACACTGACTTACAGTAAGTACACTACACTGACTTACAGTAAGTACACTACACTGACTTACAGTATGTACACTACACTGACTTACAGTAAGTACACTACACTGACTTACAGTAAGTACACTACACTGACTTGCAGTTTGTACATCTACACTGACTTACAGTAAGAACTCTTACATGACCTTACAAAGTAAGACACACTACACTGACTTACAATATGTAAACTACACTGACTTACAGTAAGTACACTACAATGACTTTCAGTAAGTACATACAACCTTGGACTTACAGTATGTCACTACACTGACTTACAGTAAGTACACTACACTGACTTACAGTAAGTACACTACACTGACTTACAGTAAGTACACTACACTGACTTACAGTATGTACACTACACTGACTTACAGTATGTACACTACACTGACGTACAGTATGGTACACTACCACTGCTTACAGTAAGTAACATAATACTGACTTACCAGTATGTTACACCCTACACTGACTTACAGTAAGTACAATTCACCTGATCCTACAGGTATGTACACTACACTCAGCACCTCCTACAGTAATTACACTACATTGACTTACCCAGTAAGTACACTACACATGACTTACAAGTAAGTACACCTACATGACTTACATTAAGGTACACTACCCTGACTTACAGTATGTACACTACACTGTCTTACAGTATGTACACTACACTGACTTACAGTATGTACACTACACTGACTTACAGTATGTACACTACACTGACGTACAGTATGTACACTACACTGACGTACAGTATGTACACTACACTGACTTACAGTATGTACACTACACTGACTTACAGTATGTACACTACACTGACTTACAGTATGTACACTACACTGACTTACAGTAAGTACAGAAACGTAAAAGACATGTACAGCAACATGTAAGAACAGCACAGTAACACAAAACAGTACAGTAACACACGAAACAATAAAGAAACACAAAACAGTATAGTGACACATAAAATGGTATAGTGATATATAAAACGTTAAAGTGAAACATCTAACAGTATAGTGACAAATAAAACAGTTATAGTTACATATAAATAGTAAGCGGAGACGTAAACTACATAGTAACATCAAAACAGGAATAATAAACCAGGAAACACAAACACTGAAGACCAGTACAGTAACTGTAGACAAGTACAGTAACACTGAAGAAGTCCAGAACAGTAACACGGAAGACAAGAACAGTAACACAGAAAACCAAAACATTAACACAGTAGACCAGTATAGTAACACAGAAGACCAGCACAACACAGAAGACCTGTACAGTAACACAGAAGACCAACACAATAACACAGAAGACCTGTACAGTAACACAGAAGACCTATACAGTAACACAGAAAACCAAAACATTAACACAGTAGACCAGTATAGTAACACAGAAGACCAGCACAATAACACAGAAGACCTGTACAGTAACACAGAAGACCAACACAATAACACAGAAGACCTGTACAGTAACACAGAAGACCTATACAGTAACACAGAAAACCAATACAGTAACACAGAACAATAGTAAAGTAACACAGACGATCAGTACAGTAACACAGAAGGACAGTACAGTAATACAGAAGAACAGTACAGTAACACAGAAGAACAGTAAAGTAACACAGAAGACCAGTAAAGTAACACAGAATAACATAGAACAGTAAGGTAGAAGATAACTTTCTGGGATCGCGCAGCGACTGAAATGTTTCTAGTTGTTTCATTATTAACTCTGGTGAGTTACTGAACAATTTGAACAGTACTACTCTTTGTATTTTATTTATGTTAACTCCGGGAAATGAACACAAATAAGACCACTACTGTGACTGCTGAGAGGCTGGAGTGGGAATAACATCACCGTGACTACTGCCAGGGAGGCTGGAGTGGGAATAACATCACCGTGACTACTGTCAGGGAGGCTGGAGTGGGAATAACATCACCGTGACTACTGTCAGGGAGGCTGGAGTGGGAATAACACCACCGTGACTACTGTCAGGGAGGCTGGAGTGGAATAACATTCACCGTGACTACTGTCAGGGAGGCTGGAGTGGGAATAAACACCACCGTGACTACTGTCAGGGAGGCTGGAGTGGGAATAACATCACCGTGACTACTGTCAGGGAGGCTGGAGTGGGAATAACATCACCCTGACTACTGTCAGGGAGGCTGGAGTGGGAATAACATCACCGTGACTACTGCCAGGGAGGCTGGAGTGGGAATAACATCACCGTGACTACTGTCAGGGAGGCTGGAGTGGGAATAACATCACCGTGACTACTGTCAGGGAGGCTGGAGTGGGAATAACACCACCGTGACTACTGTCAGGGAGGCTGGAGTGGGAATAACATCACCGTGACTACTGTCAGGGAGGCTGGAGTGGGAATAACACCACCGTGACTACTGTCAGGGAGGCTGGAGTGGGAATAACATCACCGTGACTACTGTCAGGGAGGCTGGAGTGGGAATAACATCACCCTGACTACTGTCAGGGAGGCTGGAGTGGGAATAACATCACCGTGACTACTGCCAGGGAGGCTGGAGTGGGAATAACATCACCGTGACTACTGTCAGGGAGGCTGGAGTGGGAATAACATCACCGTGACTACTGTCAGGGAGGCTGGAGTGGGAATAACACCACCGTGACTACTGTCAGGGAGGCTGGAGTGGGAATAACATCACCGTGACTACTGTCAGGGAGGCTGGAGTGGGAATAACACCACCGTGACTACTGTCAGGGAGGCTGGAGTGGGAATAACATCACCGTGACTACTGTCAGGGAGGCTGGAGTGGGAATAACATCACCGTGACTACTGTCAGGGAGGCTGGAGTGGGAATAACATCACCGTGACTACTGCCAGGGAGGCTGGAGTGGGAATAACATCACCGTGACTACTGTCAGGGAGGCTGGAGTGGGAATAACATCACCGTGACTACTGTCAGGGAGGCTGGAGTGGGAATAACATCACCGTGACTACTGCCAGGGAGGCTGGAGTGGGAATAACATCACCGTGACTACTGTCAGGGAGGCTGGAGTGGGAATAACATCACCGTGACTACTGCCAGGGAGGCTGGAGTGGGAATAACATCACCGTGACAACTGTCAGGGAGGCTGGAGTGGGAATAACATCACCGTGACTACTGTCAGGGAGGCTGGAGTGGGAATAACATCACCGTGACTACTGTCAGGGAGGCTGGAGTGGGAATAACACCACCGTGACTACTGTCAGGGAGGCTGGAGTGGGAATAACACTACCGTGGCTACTGTCAGGGAGGCTGGAGTGGGAATAACATCACCGTGACTACTGTCAGGGAGGCTGGAGTGGGAATAACACCACCGTGGCTACTGTCAGGGAGGCTGGAGTGGGAATAACACCACCGTGGCTACTGTTAGGGAGGCTGGAGTGGGAATAACACCACCGTGGCTACTGTCAGGGAGGCTGAAGCGAGAATAACACGACCGTGGCTATTGTCAGGGAGGCTGGAGTGGGAATAACACCACGATTGCTACTGTCAGGGAGGCTGGAGTGGGAAAAACACCACCGTGACTACTGTCAGGGAGGCTGGAGTGGGAATAACACTACCGTGGCTACTGTCAGGGAGGCTGGAGTGGGAATAACACCACCGTGGCTACTGTCAGGGAGGCTGAAGTGGGAATAACACCACCGTGGCTACTGTCAGGGAGGCTGGAGTGGGAATAACACCACCGATGCTACTGTCAGGGAGGCTGGAGTGGGAATAACACCACCGTGACTACTGTCAGGGAGGCTGGAGTGGGAATAACACCACCGTGACTACTGTCAGGGAGGCTGGAGTGGGAATAACACCACCGTGACTACTGTCAGGGAGGCTGGAGTGGGAATAACACCACCGTGACTACTGTCAGGGAGGCTGGAGTGGGAATAACACCACCGTGACTACTGTCAGGGAGGCTGGAGTGGGAATAACACCACCGTGGCTACTGTCAGGGAGGCTGGAGTGGGAATAACACCACCGTGACTACTGTCAGGGAGGCTGGAGTGGGAATAACACCTCGTGGCTACTGTCAGGGAGGCTGGAGTGGGAATAACACCACCGTGGCTACTGTCAGGGAGGCTGGAGTGGGAATAACACCACCGTGACTACTGTCAGGGAGGCTGGAGTGGGAATAGCACCACCGTGGCTACTGTCAGGGAGGCTGGAGTGGGAATAACACCACCGTGGCTACTGTCAGGGAGGCTGGAGTGGGAATAACACCACCGTGACTACTGTCAGGGAGGCTGGAGTGGGAATAACACCACCGTGGACTACTGTCAGGGAGGCTGGAGTGGGAATAACACCACCGTGACTACTGTCAGGGAGGCTGGAGTGGGAATAACACCACCGTGACTACTGTCAGGGAGGCTGGAGTGGGAATAACACCACCGATGCTACTGTCAGGGAGGCTGGAGTGGGAATAACACCACCGTGACTACTGTCAGGGAGGCTGGAGTGGGAATAACACCACCGTGACTACTGTCAGGGAGGCTGGAGTGGGAATAACACCACCGTGACTACTGTCAGGGAGGCTGGAGTGGGAATAACACCACCGTGACTACTGTCAGGGAGGCGGGAGTGGGAATAACACCACCGTGACTACTGTCAGGGAGGCTGGAGTGGGAATAACACCACCCTTTTGAATCCAAATCATGAATTATTAGTAACGGTTAATAATAAAATTATTATAATAATTATTTTTTGCGACCACTGTCAGCCTCAGAGTTATCTCAAAGTTACCAGACCTTGCCACGTGGAGGCCAGTGTTACCAGACCTTGCCACGTGGAGGCCAGTGTTACCAGACCTTGCCACGTGGAGGCCAGTGGTTCGTCTTTAAGGTCCCCCCCCCTCGCCTTCCCCAGGTTCATGTGTCCAGGAATCCATCCGTGGGCCCCCGGATGTCTTCCCTTCCTCACTTCCCTAAGGTCAGCCTCGCCTCTCCCTCTCTCTGCCTTCCAGCCTCAGCCTTCCCCAGGTTCATGTATCCAGGAATTCATCCGTTCGCTCCCGGATGTCTCCCCTTCCCCACTTACCCAAGGTCAGCCTCAACCACAACCTTCCCCAAGTTCATGTATCCAGGAATCCATCCGTTCGCTCCCGGATGTCTCCCCTTCCCCACTTACCCAAGGTCAGCCTCAACAACAACCTTCCCCAGGTTCATGTATCCAGGAATCCATCCGTCTACCTCCGGATGTCTTCCCTTCCCCATTTACCCAAGGTCAGCCTCAACTGCATGTATTCATGCCTTCCCCAGGTTCATGTATCCAGGAATCCATCCGTTCGCTCCCGGATGTCTTCCCTTCCCCACGTCCCCAAGGTCAGCCTCAACAACAACCTTCCCCAAGTTCATGTATCCAGGAATCCATCCGTTCGCTCCCGGATGTCTTCCCTTCCCCACTTACCTAAGGTCAGCGAGTTAGGTCAGTGCCTTCCCCGGTTCAGTGTCTCCAGGAGTCCACTTGGTGTCACCTCAGGTGGACTCCCTTCCCCACTTCCCCAAAGTCAGCGGTATTCTTGCCTTACCCAGGTTCATGTATCCAGGAATCCATCCGTCTACCGCCGGATGTCTTCCCTTCCCCACTTACCCAAGGTCAGCCTCAACTGCATGTATTCATGCTTTCCCCAGGTTCGTGTATCCAGGAATCCATCCGTTTGCTCCCGGATGTTTCCCCTTCCCCACGTCCCCAAAGTCAGCCTCAACAACAACCTTCCCCAAGTTCATGTATCCAGGAATCCATCCGTTCGCTCCCGGATGTCTTCCCTTCTCCACTTACCTATGTTCGGCGGTGCCTTCCCCGGATCAGCGTCTCCAGGAGTCGACTTGTGTCACTTCAGGTGGACTCCCTTCCCCACTTCCCCAGAGTCAGCGGTTGCCACCCCCAGTGACCTTGCTGGGTGGAAACTTGGTCTTGTCTTGCTGGTGTACGGTAGAGACTGTCCAGGTGGGTGGAATTACTGGAGGGGACACATAGAAAACTGCGTCCAGTAATTCCAGCCACCAAGACAGCCGCGACCGTACACCAGCTAGATGCCACCAAGCTGTCACACAGCTCGGCCACCAAGAACTGGCTAATTAATTATAAATTTGGAATTCCTTTTATGTTACACTATGAAGTTATTCTGAGTACAAGAATTTTTTTAGTAATATAGCACTTTAAAAGTATTTGTTAGCGTTTTATTTTATATAGATGATTGCCCAAGTGTTGATGAATTTGTCTACATCAATGAAACTGTATTAAATATTACACTGTCTTCATTTTTATTTATTAATTCATCTGTCGCATTTGACATTGGAAAGTTAACAAGCGCACGAACATACACATATAAAAAAGTATCTTCATATAAACGAACCATGTCATACACACACATGTGAGAGAGAGAGAGAGAGAGAGAGAGAGAGAGAGAGAGAGAGAGAGAGAGAGAGACAGACAGACAGACTGACTGACAGACAGACAGTCAGAGAGAGAGTGTGTGTGTTTGTGTCCGAGTGTGTGTGTGTGTGAGGACAGAGTTTTAACATACTATCTTAATAAAGCTGTGTTTCCAGTGACATCTGGTCTACATGATGGTTTGCTTTATACATATATTGTCTTTTGACCAAAGTACAGTGACATCACACGTCTTTAAGATCACAGGTGACATCACACAACATTATCTACGACCCAGTTTTTTGTGTAAATATTTACGGTCTTTGTTGCATATTATAATATAATTCAACACTATAGCTATCAAAACATTACCTACTAACAACTCTCATATATATTTTGCAAACCTATAAATGCACCTAAGTGCTGCTTTCCTTTATATAAGTGTTGTATCAGTGTTTACACATGATCCACATATTTCCTTCCCTTTCTTAATTCACACTCTTCTTTGTTACGCATATTTTATCTTTCCCATTAACAGTCTTATTCCATTATAATTATTACATATTTTAAAAAAATTCCATTTTCTTCTTTTATAAACATTATGAACAAAATCATGAATTATTCCAGTACTTTATTCCAGCTGCGTCACACACTTCAACCTTAATTAAGCCATTCTAAATTTCCCATTTTTAACCTTATTGCCTCATTTCTTTCATACTGACTTGCTGACTTTGCTGTCAGCAGTCAGCCAAGCTGAGAGCTGTACCACCGAACTGTGTTCGGCTTTATTGTGAATTATGTAGACTACACAAACTCTCTTCTGATGTTTACTTTTCACTTTTGTTTACACATACACATCACTTCAAACACCATGCTACCAACACACACATATACATATATGTGTACACGCTCTCATAAGTAAAACTGCACTCTCCCACATAGTTGTTTAAATTATACAATACTGTATGGATAGCGTAAAAGAAATAAGAAAATTCTTCAATATATAATTTCAATTTTCTTGAAAAAAATGAATGAAAGTTCCAATATTCTGAGGAAATATTTTGGAAAAAGACGTAAATACATGTATGTGAAAAAAGTGACAAACTTGAGAGACTTGTGATTAAGACAAAGTTTTTTTTTTTTTTTTTATTATCACACCGGCCGATTCCCACCAAGGCAGGGTGGCCCGAAAAAGAAAAACTTTCACCATCATTCACTCCATCACTGTCTTGCCAGAAGGGTGCTTTACACTACATTTTTTAAAACTGCAACATTAACACCCCTCCTTCAGAGTGCAGGCACTGTACTTCCCATCTCCAGGACTCAAGTCCGGCCTCCCGGTTTCCCTGAATCCCTTCATAAATGTTACTTTGCTCAAAACTCCAACGATTGAATTATTAAATAAGTCTCTCAGTTTTCACATATACACTTCTTTCCTTCTTCATTATTCACGTGAAAAACATCACCCACCACAGATGCAAAACAAAAACTTTCGGTGATGAAAATAAAAACTGTCAACTTGGATGATTCGATCTCTTGACAATAATAATTTGGGGGTGGCTGCCATAACCTGGCCAGTACGACTGTGTGTTAATGTCTCCCATACTGTTGTTATGTACTGTGATGTATGAATGTTAACATACATTACGACCTGGTCGTAATGGGAAATGGAGCAAACAAACTCGGAAATAGACTATAATGTATATATGCCTTCACTCACTATATCCAGGTATGTACACTATGAAGTTGAGGGGTGGATAGTGAGAGTGTTATAATATTGAGACAAGGGAAAGTGAGGGTGGATAGTGAAAATTGTGACTTGTTGTGACCTGTTGGGGGTTGTACAACGTGGTGCAATAGTGTATTGCGGGTGGATAGTGAAAATTGTGACTTGAGAAGTGATGTTGGTGTTGTGGGTTGTTGGGAGTTATGAGTGAAAAATGGAAGTTATAGAATATTGTGGGTTATGAGTGACAAATGCGAGTGGATATTGTGTGTGTGACTTGTAATATCGAGTTGGTAATGTGGGTTGAGATAATTGTGTTATCTCTTGTGAGTTGTATTACTGAGACAAGTGAAAATTGAGGGTGGATAGTGAGAGTGTTATAATATTAAGACAAGTGAAAATGAAGGTGGATAGTGAAAAAATTGTGACTTGTGAAGTGCTGGAGCTTGATGATGTGTTACTTGTTATGTGTTATGTGTTGTGGGTATAGTGTTCCACCATGATTATAATAATAATAATAATAATAATAATAATAATAATAATATTATTATTATTATTATTATTATTATTATTAATAATAATAATAATGGGATTATGTGTAAATTTTAATTAAAATGAAGGTAGAGCGTGAATATTTTAAAGAAAATACAGAGGTGATAGTGGTATTGGTTGAATAGAAGTGATGACTGACTAGTGATGTTGGTGGGATCGATATGGGTCAATGTATGTCCTAAGGCGCTTCCTTGGGATGACCTGAGATCTTATCTGAGGTCAGGAATGTACCTCACAATCACAGGCATCCCTCACCAGGCAAATAAAGGTTAAATGAACTCATTTGAGCAGTAGACGTTTAGAGATGAGGAGAGTTGATGTAGACATTGCTGGTAAATGTGTTATAATCCAGTAGAATTATATCTGAGGGAGTATTGAAATCTCTATGTTGCGACTTGTTGTGACCTGTGGAGGGGTTGTACAACGTGGTGCAATAGTGGGTGTGTGTTGTGAAGTGGATAGTGGTGAGATGGTTGTGTGTGTGTGTGTGTGTGTGTGGTTAGGTTAGGTTAGGTCACAGGCCAACCTCACCAACCAGTGTAAATTGTCACACTCTTGCCTTGACAAGAAAGTGCGATATTGGAGGAAAGACTTCTGGTGATGTTTCGATCTCAGATGTTCTTGCCGGCGATAGTAAGGAGCTGTTAGAGAGATTATCGAAATCTACCATTGTGTTGTGACCTGTTGGAGGTTGTACAACGTGGTGCAATAGTGGGGGGGGGATGCAGGCAGGACGATATAAAACTCTAGGAAGCAGCTTGAGAGGCAGAGTTGTGGGAGCTCTGGACAGCTGTGTGTGTAGTGGGACTCGGTTGTTGATCACACTACTTGGTGGAGTATGGGTATTACTAGTTGTATTACTTCTGACATGCATTACCATTGAGAGAAATGACACATAGGTGTTTACCAACTGTGTTTAACATTTGAGGTATATAGGTGTTTACCACAGAAAAATTTTAAGGGTAACTCTAAAATGTGTGACTCAGGAGCTGGAATCTCCAATACATGAAAAACTTGACCCTGGAGTTGGAGCTCGATCTTAGGGTAATTATCCCCCCCTGCGAAAAATTTGAAAACGCCTCAAAATTCGAAAAATGGAGGTAAAAGTTGTTCGAAGGAAATGGAGCAGGGATAGAAGTGAGGGGAAACTTTGTTTATTCGATGGTAAAACTTGATCCGAAGAATTGGAGACTGCAAAAAATGGAAATTTTTTTTTGCAACATTCTCTATAAAAAAATTTAAAAAAATGGCAACACTTCCGGCAAAATTTGGAAAAGTTAGCAACACTGGAGAAAAATTAAATTTTGCAACACTGGAGAATTAGATTAAATTTTGCAACATTCTCGAAAAAATAAAAAAAAAAGTGAAAAATGTTTGCAACACTTCTGGAAAAATAAATGGAAAAAAAGATGTCAACATTCCCGAGCTCAGCGGGGGGTGCCGCGGGGGGCGCCGCGGGGGGCGCCGCGGGGGGCGCCACGGGGGGTGCCGCGGGGGCGCCACGGGGGGTGCCGCGGGGGGCGCCGAGGAGGGCGGAGCGAAAAAAAAAAAAAAACGAATTGGGGGAAGGGGTGGGACCACGGCGGGTGGGGAAGGAGGCGGCAACTTCGATGAGCCGCTATGGGAGAAAATCCCCTACGTCAAGGAAATCAACAAATTATGGAATATGATGTAAATACCCAAACATCAGAAAGTCCTCCAACATGTTATGTAATAATAATACAGGAACTTTCTGCCCAAGATGACCAGATCATCACTTCTCACCAGAAAATGTTACGACCTACGTTGCTCAAAATTCCACGTAAATAGAAAGCAGTGCCAAAAAAATATGCATCAAGGAAAAGTATACAAGGTAACCATATTCTGATATAACCTGTTTAGTGTGATCTTATTGCGCATATATATATATATATATATAATATATATATATATATTATATATATATATATATATATATATATATATATATATATATATATATATATGTCGTGCCGAATAGGCAGAACTTGCGATCTTGGCTTAAATAGCAAAGCTCATCTTGCCATATAGGACAAGTGAAAATTTGTGTATGCAATAATTTCGCCAAAATCATTCTGAACCTAACGAAAAAAATATATTTCACTGTGTTTGTTTAGTATCAAATTATTGTAAACAAATCTAAAATATATTTAGTTGGGTTAGGCTAAAATAAATTGTTCTTGTTATAATAAGGTTAGGTAAGTTTTCTAAGATTCTTTTGCTGCAAAATTAAAAATTTTTGCATTACCATTAATGAAAAAATATATCTTTAAACGTATAAGAGAAAATTTTAGAAAGGACTTAATTTTAAATAAGTTCTTGCTAATTGACCAGTTTTACATATTCGGCACGACATATATATATATATTATATATATATATATTATATATATATATATATTATATATATATATATATATATATATATATATATATATATATATATATATTATATATATATATATATTATATATATATATATCCGCGTTCACTGGAGTGAACGCGGTCCCCTGGGCAACGTATTCGCTTGGAAACCCTCCTTTTTTCTGCAATTTTGCAAGCTCCTAAGGATGTGTTGATTGCAACACGAAAGGCCTATAGCTATCATTCTACTCCCTCCGTGGTTGTTTTGCATCCTGTATCGCTTGGTTTGCTATGGCTAGTCGGGGATAGATCCAGTGTTTGTTTTATTCAATGACAATTCTGCTATATATATTATTATCAAAACTTAGTGTTAAACCCAAAAGTTGTGCTTACTATTCATTGCGCTTGATCTATGACTAACGATTGTGAGGAATGCTAAAGGAAGTAATAATCCAAGGTTGTGCAATAAATATGTTGCTTTCAAATGTTAAAGAGGGTATGGAAATTTTCTAGGGTGCAAAACTGTATGTACCTCAATATTTATCATACCATAATCTCATTGGGAGACAATCTATTGTTTACCGTAGTCACCCCGTGTAGACATGTGAGAAATTTAAACCCACCCCTGGTCGCGGCAAGTGGTTCCCCTCGACCTCACAATCTTATCCATATCTATCCGAGACCAGTATGGATTGGATAGCCCCACAAGTACGGTGTACTAATTAATTGTGGACTGTATAGATTATATTGTTTAGCTGAATGAAGGGGGGGGGTAGGATACCCCTGGTACATCCATCAAGGAAAACATTTGTACAAAATCCCACCACTTACCAGATGTTCTCTGGTGGTCACTTGATGTAGCTGGATCACTCGCAACCAAATCTAATTACAACATAACACAACTGGCCAGCATAATTTGTTATAACTAGAAGGGTTACTTAACTGTGGGTGATTGATACTCCTTATTTCCTCCATTCCCCGTCTCATTTTCGATGTCCTGCTCCCGACACGTGTTCTCATTCCAGCAGGACGAGGTATCCGTTGGTTTGTCCCGCTTTAAAAGTCGTGACTCAAGGAGCTTCACTTTCCTCGTCTCGGGAACAACGAGGTCTAACGTGTTCACTCGGAGCAAAACGACTTATTTCACTTCACGCATTCTCTTAACTTAGCGTTATTATCATTAATTACATTACAATTCACAAGACGATTTAATGGCTCATAATTATTATCACATTAGAGATCACTCCATTAAGATCTGAGACCGATGAGTGATGATTAAACCAAGGGTAATTTTCCCGGACACAGTCCAGGACGACGCGTCAGTCACCACAGTCCTACCCTTATTTACTCACTTTACCACTCTATTACCGTGGTCCCGTAAATCACGATCCCTCACTCCCCACCAGGAAACAGTTACGACATTTCCCTATTACGAAATGAGGCCTATATTAATCCTTAGGCCGCCGTGAATGCCAATTTCGTGGTTCCATGTTTTGCCAGCTTCCTCTCCACCTTAAAAAACAAACCCGCCACCCCCCCCGGCACATCCGCGCATGCGCAAAGGGAACTCTTGGTTCTTCTCTTTTTTTCAAATACATTTTTGACTCATTTCGCACATAAAACCCCTATTAGGCGCTATAGTTTCGGAAAATTAAAAATTTTCCACACTGGGGCCCGGCGGAGTCGTTGTTAGACGCTTAAATTGCGTCTTCCTCCAGGAGACGATTCCAGCCCTCTCTAGATTGCGCTGCTGTTTTCCTAGTGGGTCTTTACTACGTTTCTTCTTGCATTACCCGGTCAGTGTCTTCAATATCACTCGTGTCACTTTCCCTTTAGGTTTCCATCTGCACTGGATTGAACACCATTTAATTCTAAGGGAATTAATTTATTAATGGTACGCAAACTTTCCTGACCACGACACAACACTTTGACGTTTCTGAACACCTTGTGCATCTGGGTATAATGTAACTACCTTGCCCAGAGGCCACAATGTTCGATGTTGTTCAGTATCAATTAACACAATGTACCTGGTTGAATGTTCTGTCGGTTTATGCTCTGGCGCCCCATAAAATTTGTTCACGTAGTGTAAGAAGATATTCTTTACGCCACACATCAGACCAATGAATAATTACCTTATTTAACATCTTGAACTTGTCATCAACACAGTCACGTTATTGTAATCCTCATCACTTCCCTCGGGATTATCTCTATAGATGGGTGCAGCTTCTAACCTTTTGCCCATATTGGGTTTGAGAGGGGAGTCAGTACCCTCCGCGTCAGGAGTGTCGCTCATGTATGACAGAGGGCGTTTGTTCACTCGATTCTTGCCTCCACCAACACTGCCCGGAACCCCTCCAAATCAATTCTCTTCCTGTGTAGCACCAAACGAAGACATCTTTTCACTGTACCTATCATTCTTTCGTACAGTCTCCCTGCCAAGGGGCTCTGGGAGTAAAAAATTTTCCCAGACCACCCCCTCGCTGGGTCAACAAAGACTGTACATCATCACTCTTATTTAATTTCATCAAGTGTTGAGCACCCACTACAAAATTGGTGGCATTATCTGAGATCATCAATCTTGGACAGGATCGTCTAGCTGCAAATTTCCGGAACAGCTGTATGAACTGTTCTGCAGACAAGTCCTGAGCCACTTCTAGATGAACAGCCCTAGTAGCTGTACAAGTAAATAGACATACACCTTCAAGGGGACCCATCTGAAGTACCTGTTAAAATGTTTGGGCCCCACTATAGTCCACTCCGGTCACATCAAATGGTTTTACCAACTGCACGCGTTCCTTGGCAATGGTGGAGGACCTGGGTACATGTAGGTTTGGCATCCACCCGGCGACATATTACACACCGGACTTGATAACCCTTTTACACTTTGCCGTCCTTGTGGAATCCAAAAGGGTTTTTCCCGATACAGTTTAAGGTTTTCCTTTTACCCCACCGTGCTCACGTTATTATGGGCATTAAGACAATCAAGGTTGTCAGGTGTGAGAGTTTTGGGCAGCAAGATAGGGTGCTTGCATATTCCCCAATTCAGCATTTTGTAACCTGCCTCTGCACTAATTACATCATCCTCTAAATTACAGCCCCAGCTTTTCTATTATTGAGCCTTTCACAATTTTTTTCCGTCGATCATGAATTTAATCTCATCCCTGTAGGTTTTGTCTTGTCCCCTCTGTAGCCAGTATTTCAGGGGATGGGGAAAATTATGTGAGATATTCATCTTACTTATAAATTTAAACCAAAACTGGTCACATAATCAGCTTTAGGTAAGGAAGAATACCTGTTCATATCAATGGCTAAGGAGGGACTACGACGGAGCGGTGCTCCCGTAATTTCGACAGGAGCAATATGTGACTTTTGCCCCGGGCCCAGTTAATTTTGTCCACCAGCCAACTTGGCCCTTTAAACCACGATAAAGCACTCACCAAATTTTTCATAAGTCAAGCCTCGAGACAAGAAGTCAGTGGGTTCTCGTCACCAGGAATGTGAAAAAAGGGTTTAAAACTTTTGCTGACCCAAAACTGTTATATTTCTCCTGCATTTGATTGTTTCAGCGACTCTGTTTTGTACATACAAAATCTTACTGTTACCATTACGAATCCATTGTAAGGATACCTCGTTATCAGACCAAAATTCGGTGTCGCTGTAATTTATCTCTCGCAATTTATTTTTATATAATTGGCTAATTTGACACCTACTTTAAATGGCCGTTAATTCCAACTGAGGTAAGGTGCGTGATTTGATTGGAGCCACTTAGCCTTAGACATAACAAGAGAAATGGCACTATTACATTGAAGGTAAGCGACTGCTCCATATGCTAATTTCGAAGCATCGCAAAAATGTGGAGTACATTTTCTCCATCTTGACTGGCCACATTACGGGGGAACTTCAACATTGGTATATTTTACATATTCCCCTATTAGTTCTTCCCCCCTTTCAACAAATTCCTCAGGTAGGGTTTCATCCCAAGCACACTTAAGCTTCCTGCTTCTTGTATCAACAATTTTCCTCTTATGGTAAGTGGGGACACTAACCCTAGTGGATCGAAGCATTTGAAACTTCTGCAAGCAAGACTCTCTTGGTTAATTTATTGGGCATGCTGTAGTCATTAGACTTAAACGAAAAACAAGTCTCCCTCTGTGTCCCAAGTCAGTCCCAGCACATTACTATATTTGGACACTTCAATCCAGGGTTGTCTTTATTTATTTGAACTCTTAAACGGACGAATTACTGTTCCATTCCCTCAGGGGCATATTTGCACCTTGCATTATTTCATTAGCCCCTGCGTATATGCTCATTAGTTCCTCTTCAGTAGACGTCCCCCCAGGAAATTTGGGTCCACATAAATTGTTTACCCATTATCCACTCAGTGGACCACCCTTTACGCTTAAGGTGTGCTTTTAATCGTTGCCTGGAGTGGGAACGGACTGGAGGTAGCACCAAACAATACCTCCTGAAGCGAAAAGTCTTCAGGGGACTAAGTGGGTCACTAGGATTCTGGGCCATAAGAAACCTAGTGCAACCCCGGGTCAGCCTCCTGCAGACCCACTCTCGGGAAATGCTTTACTTATTTTCTGCGTAAAAGGCATAATTCTTAACCTGAAGTTTAATAGTATGTCTCCCAGTTTTTCCGTCAACGACGGACCTGTCATCAAACGTCATTCAAACTAGGTACACTTTTATTACTCCTGCCATACAATTAAACACAATCCTCAGAGGAGTGTCTTAGAATCCTTCTTCACTCCGTGGTGTGGCAAATAGTGACCATAAATCTGGGTTTGCTGGGGAGGTACCTCCTCTATGAATTTATTATTTAACTGCTCATTAATTATTTTCATCGTAAGCAGTCACAGTTCTGGTGTCTTGCTAAATTTTCGTGGAGCTGAGCCTTTAATTGTCCATACGCCATCCGGTAATTAGTTGGTGGGTCTGGATGGTTCAGCTTCCCGGAAGTCTCACCAGTATTGTCCAGATTCAAATTTAACTTTCCTTCTGGTATTGTTCTTGAGTAAAGGAATCATCTGGACTTTCTTCATTTACATTGATCCCTATGCTGTCCAATTCCCATAATTTATACACAGGTTCAACTTCATCCTCTATTGAAGTATATTTACACTGGGGTGATACTTCATGAGTAAGACACACCGTAACTGTATTTATGGATTCCTCCAGTCATTCATTATCGGTACGAGGAAGCCTGCCATACATCACGTGACCTCCTGCGGTCCTTAGAAGGGTGACTCCGCATTTCTTTGTCATACCCTTTACAGATCCGTTGGCATGGCCGACGCGGCAGGTTGTGTAGTGGGCTAGCTGCGGGATTTTCAAGGATAGCTCCTGGTCAAAGAGGCTGACCAGGTCCCTACTTAACAGAACTCAGTGTGAATGCTTTGAGAAGATACCAGAGCAGCGAACGGACATCCCAGTGCATCGTTTCAGCGTAAATAGTTGAAGTGTTGTGCAGTTTTAAGAGGGTTTGGTGTTGTCGAGTCAGGACCAGTCAGTGCCTCCCCCCTCTCCGCTGGGGGGGAGGGGGAGGGCGTGTGTAGTAAACAGTGACCCTCTCATAAACGCCTCACCTGCCCGTCTCCCCGCCTCACCCACCCAACTCCCAGCGCCACCCCATTGTAGAGGGTACTTCTCCCCTAACCCACGATGTCAGCGATGGCACTGCAGGGAGTGCCGGGCTCACAGGAACTTCCACTACAGGGGACAGCATCGTGGAGTTCGACCCCGAGGCAGCTGCCAGGTGTGCCACAGGGAGTGTGTACTCAGTTCCTCAAGCTTCAACATCCGTGCACACGAGGGCCTGGGATCTTCAATCAAAATTGGCGTCCACCAGGGGCGCTGACATGTCCTAGGACAGCTCTCCATCGGGCTGCTAACGGAGTCACTGGCTTCTTGGACCTCTTGGGGAGGGTCGATGGTGCTCGTGCAAACAGCAGATTCCTGGGCACTTTTCTGCTGTTTGCAATGGCTGTCTACCGAGGAGAGACAGGCACCTGCAACATCTGTTGTTGGGGCATTGGATGGAATTCCCTACTATGTTTGTTTTAAATGCTCATTACTCTGTAATTTGTCTATGTTGTAATCATGTCATAACGTGTTTATCATTCATTACCTTTGAAACTTGTCATGATTGTGACCAGCTCTACCTGGAGCTCATTACCTTTGTAAATTCTCATGATTAATGTGTTTATGATTCATTACCTTTGCAATTATTCATGAATGTGACCAGCTCAACCTGGAGCTCATTACCTTTGTAACTTGGTCATGATTATGACCAGATCTAGTTCATTACCTTTGTAACTTGCTCAGCTATCAAAACTTTGGAGTCCAGTCCCTGGACCAATTATGTACCTCTGTAATCTTTTGACTACCACCCACAGGATGGGTATGGGGTGCATAATAAACATATTAAACTAACTAACTAAAACTACCCTTTACAAAGGTGGCATAATGGTCACTACCTATCAAAATATCTATTGGCCCCACAGAATCATTATTTATACCAGAAGGTGCCAAATTTACCTTACTCGAAAGCCTTTCAGTAGCGTTACCAAGCCCTATTGTAGATATTTTCTCTGGGAGCCTATCCACAATTACGGCATTAATACGTTTTCTCTCATTGCCCAGCCGGACAGTTACATAAACAGTGTCGTATGACTGGGCCTTCTTATTCGAGAGAAAGCCAGATAGCTTGAGTATAGCAGGATCTCCCATTTGTACCTTCATCCCATTAAGGCAGTTACGTTTTATGAAGGTACGTGTGATCCCTGATCCAGTAATGCTGTTACAGTTTTGGATTTACGCCGTTTATCATTATCACCCCAAACCAACACAGGCAAAGCTACCTCAGCTAGGCCTCATTACCGACGTTAGCTGCAATCTTTACGTGGGCTACTGTTGTGTCCGGGTTATCACTATCAGTACTATTGTTACCATCATTGCGATTAGATCTGCCTTACACATAGCTATGTGGTGTCTTCCCTTGTTACACTGATAACAATAGTGCAAGTTAGCACGGCAATCCCTTACATTATGATTTCCCAGACACCTGATACATCTAGCAAGCTCTTCCAATCTTTCCACTTTAACATCCATGAATTATAGCATTACAGTTCTTAGAGAAATGAGTACCCTTGCAGAAGATACAATCTCTCCTTTCTTTGCCTGACCTCTTATTTAACTGGGCTACCCTTATTGTGGTACTTCCTCCTCTTGCTGGAGGTGGAGAACCACTATAACTGGCACCTGTCACTTGATACGTGCCTACGTAACCCCGTGTAAATAGGTGGCTTAGGATTATTGATATTAGGATAAGGGTTTTCCCTTTGTGGAACTTGGCAGGTGCACTGGGGTCTGTAGCCGTGGTATTCCTGAGGTAATGGGTTGGTGGTCTGCAGTTGGACAATTAGCTCTTGCAATCCCACTCTTATTTCTTCCAACCTGAAGTAACCCTTGTAATTTTCTGTTAGATAACCACTCTATGGTCTTGTGGTTCAATTTAAATTTTGAATCAAGGCACTCAACACCACTCTGCTCCCTCCAGATCATATTTATTACTCAAGGTCTTAGAGTGCTTTCTAGTTTGATCCTAAATTGCTGTAAGTGTTGCGGTTGTGATCTGGAGTCTTCAAATTAGCCAAATTAGCTACTAGGTCCAGCCTACTTTGCTCAAGTTACCGTAGTGACCTCCAACAAGTCAACTGCTCACTATAGGAGTCATCTACATTTGGGAATGCTTGTATGAGAACATGCGCATCTCCCTTACTTGTCCCTTTAAATAGCATAATTTGGTAACCTTGCAAGATCACTCCCATCATGTACGACTGCTTTAAGATAGACCAAAAATCCTCCCAGTGTTCTCCGGATTAAACACAGGCATACATAATTCTGGAGTTTTGGTAGACGCCTCTGACTTTCCTTACAAGGTTGACCAACAACATTGTTTACACCCTTTACCTTCTCCAAAGCCTTAGTTTTGCAGGACCAATGTTGTTCCCACTTCATAATGTTGATCCAGCAGCCGCTCCCTTTCAGCATCATCTGCACAATTCTCTAGCAGCTCTTTTTCATAGTCTTTAAACCACAATCTATATGACTCATGTCTATTTCCTAAGGCATCTAGGTGTAGCTTTAATTCATCAGGGTTTACCGTTTTCTTGTCTCATTAACTCCATACACTTCTTGTAGATTTTGGTAACATGACCCTTCGACTGTAGTGACGCTTTCTTTGCTTTGGCATCCATGGACTTGCCCGTCGCACTAACTTCCTCAGGCCCAGCCATGGTTAGGGAATTAATAATCACCCATTATATACTTAAGTAGCGCCTTATAAAAGTAATTCTTGCACTTTACTCTTGTATAAATCCTAGCCACCCATGTGCTAGCAAAATTTTTTGGGCTAATTATCATCCTCACACGATCGATTAAATCATGCACCCTACACCCACTTCCTTCAATCAGTCACTTATTATTAAGTAATTAATTCAATTATTTTTTTCACTGAAATTTCATCCCGGGTTTTCGAAGGGCCAACGGGCAGATTTGGAAAATTTTCTAGGGTGGGTTACCTGTATGTACCTCAACATTATATACATACCAGTAATCTCATTGGGAGACAATCATATTGTTTACCCTAGTCACCCCCTGTAGACATGTGAGAAAACTTAACCACCCCTGGTCGCGGCAAGTGGTCCTCGACCTCACAATCTTATCCATACTATCCGAGACCAGTATGGATTGGGGTAGCACCCACAAGTACGGTGCTACTAATTAATTGTGGACTGTTTTAGATTATATTAGTTTAGCTGAATGAAGGGGGGGGGGTTAGGATACACTGGATACATCCATCAAGGAAAACATTTGTACATAATCCCCCACCCCTTACCAGATGTTCTCTGGTGGTCACTTGATGTAGCTGGATCACTCGTAACCTATCTAATTACAACATAACACAACTGGCCAGCATAAGTTTGTTATAACTAGAAGGGTTACTTAACTGTGGGTGATTGATACTCCTTATTTCCTCCATTCACCGTCTCATTTTCGATGTCCTGCTACACCGACACGGTTCTCATTCCAGCAGGACGAGGTATCCGTTGGTTTGTCCCGCTTTAAAAGTCGTGACTCAAGGAGCTTCACTTTCCTCGTCTCGGGAAAAAACGAGGTCTTTAAAGTGTTCACTCGGAGCAAAACGACTTATTTCACTTCACGCATTCTCTTAACTTAGCGTTATTATCATTAATTACATTACAATTCACAAGACGATTTAATGGGTCATTATTATACACATTAGAGATTTACTCCATTAAGATCTGAGGGCCGATGAGTGATGATTAAACCAAGGGTAATTTTCCCGGGACACAGTCCAGGACGACGCGTCAGTCACCCACGTCCTACCCTTATTTTACTCACTTTACCACTCTATTACCGTGGTCCCGTAAATCACGATCCCTCACTCTCCACCAGGAACAGTTACGACACTTCCTATTACGAAATGAGGCCTATATTAATCCTTAGGCCGCGTGAATGCAATTTCGTGGGTTCCCCTGCTTTGCCAGCTTCCTCTCCACCTTCAAAACAAACCCGCCACCTCCCCCGGCACATCCGCGCATGCGCAAAGGGAACTCTTGGTTCTACTCTATTTTCAAATACATTTTTGACTCATATCGGGACATAAAACCCCTATTAGGCGCTATAGTTTTTGGAAAATTAAAAATTTTCCACAGAGGGAGTCTTTGCTAAAATGGAGCCGTAAGCGATGAGGGTGTTTTTAGTGACGACATCAGAGGTAAAGTCTGGTGGCTCGCATCTACTGCATCTACCCACCCTGAGAACAAAATAACTACATCTACCCACCCTGAGAACAACTGATTTACCCTCCCTGAGAACAACTACTGCATCTACCCACCCTGGGAACAACTACTGCATCCACCCACCCTGAGAACAACTACTGCATTCTACCCCCCCAGAGAACAAAACTGCATCTACCCCCAGAGAACAAAATACTGCATCTACCCACCCTGAGAACAACTACTGCATCTACCCACCCCTTTGAACAACTACTACATCTACCCACCCTGGGGAAAAACTACTGCATCCCCCCACCCTGAGAACAACTACTGCATCTTCCCCCCCTGAGAACAACTACTGCATTACCCACCCTGAGAACAACGCATCTACCCACCCTGAGAACAAAATACTGCATCACCCACCTTAGAAATACTACATCTACCCACCCTGAGAACAACTACTGCATCTACCCACCCTGGAACAACTACTGCATCTACCCACCCTGAGAACAACTACTGCATCTACCCACCCTGGAACAACTAAATGCATCTACCCACCCCGAGAAGACTGCCAGGGGTCTTTTTGGTAATCCCCCTTATGTATGCTGGGAGGCGTTGAACAGTCTCGGGCCCCCGACACTTATTGTATGGTCTCTTAACGTGCTAGTGACACCCTGCTTTTCATTGGGGGGATGTTGCATCGTCTGCCAAGTCTTTTGCTTTCGTAGTGAGTGATTTTCGTGTGCAAGTTCGGTCTAGCCCCTCTGGGATTTTCCAGTGTAAATAATCATGATCTCTCCGCCTGCGTTCCAGGGAATACAGTTTTAGGAACCTCAAGCGCTCCCAGAAATTGAGGTGTTTTATCCCCGTTATGCGCACCGTGAAGGTTCTCTGTAATTTTCTAGGTCAGCAATTTCACCTGCCTTGATAGTTGCTGTTAGTGTGCAGCAATATTAAAGCCTAGATAGAACAAGTGACCTGAAGAGCGTCATCATGGGCTTGGCATCCCTAGTTTTGAAGGTTCTCATTATCCATCCTGTCATTTTTCTAGCAGATGCGATTGATGCAATGTTATGGTCCTTGAAGGTGAGATCCTCCGAATGATCACTCCCAGGACTTTGACGTTTGGGGTTTCGCTCTATTTTGTGGCCAGAATTGTTTTGTACTCTGATGAAGATTTAATTTCCTCGTGTTTACCATATCTGAGTAATTGAAATTTCTCATCGTTGAAGTTCATATTGTTTTCTGCAGCCCACTGAAAGATTCGGTTGATGTCCGCCTGGAGCCTTGCAGTGTCTGCAATGGAAGACACTGTCATGCAGATTCGGGTGTCATCTGCAAAGGAAGATACGGTTTCTCTGGCTGACATCCTTTTCTATGTCGGATATGGGATGAGGAACAGATGGGAGCGGGGTACTGTGCCTTGTGGAACAGAGCTTTTCACCGTAGCTGCCTCAGACTTTACTCTGTTGACGACTACTCTCTGTGTTTTGTTAGTGAGGAAATTATAGATCCATCGACCGACTTTTCCTGTTATTCCTTTAGCACGCATTTTGTACGCTATTACGCCATGGTCGCACTTGTCGAAGGGTTTTGCAAAGTCTGGGATATATTACATCTGCATTCTTTTTATCTTCTAGTGCTTTTAGGACCTTGTCGTAGTGATCCAATTTTTGAGACAAAAGGAGGCCCTGTTCTAAACCCCATTTTGCCTGGGTTGTGTAATGAGGGTTTCTGGATGGGTGGTGATCTTGTTTTTTGGCCCCTTTTAAGATTTTTTGGGGGGATGTTAGTGCTATCGGTTGTGTTCTTTGCTGTTCCCTTACTGCTCCTTTGTGGAGGGGGGCTTGATGTTGTTTTTAGTAACTGGGGACGACCCCGTGTCCATGCTCCCTTCCATGGGAAAAAAAGGCTCGTGATAGGGGCTTCTTGCGTTCTTGATGAACACGGAGTTCCATGAATCTGGCCCCGGGGCTGAGTGCATGGGCTGTATTTATGCCCGTTGAAGTCTTTTTTTTTTGGCGTCAGGATAACAGGATAGGATTTTTGTTAAAACCCAAATTTTTGGGTTTCTCATAAAAATTCATTTTTTATCTTCGACTCTCATTGGTTAGTGGCTTTCTAAAAAGAGTCATATTGGGATTTGGGAGTCACTCATTTCCTTGCTGTATCTGTGTGGGGCCCCTTTGTTTAAATAGGGGCCAATACTGGGCGTTGTTTCGACTTTGTTTGGCTAGGGAAAAAATACTTTGGGTTTCTTTCGATTTATTTATGGCTTTTAGTTTTTTCCCCGGTTCCCGACTCTATAAAAATTCCTTTAGTTAAGTTTGTCTTTTCTTTTCTCTGACCAGTGTCTCCCCACGCTTTCGATAATTGACCCCTTTTAGCAGCTTGTTATTCTTTTCTGTCGCTGTAAAGGGACGCCTGTCTCTTTTATTTTACATTATCCTCCTTTTCTTGAGAATAAGCCTTGTGCTACATCGAGGCCACTAAGTTAATCTTTCTAGGCATAAATTGGGGTCTGTGTTGTTTTTGTATTCTTCCCCGCTTATATCGGTTTGGGCTTGGTTTACTTGGTCCCACTTTGTTTTTGTTATTGAAGTTGAATTTGGTGAATGCTCCCTCGTGACTAGTCTCATTTATGTCGGCCTGGGGCTCCACGCATACATGTCTGAACCTCAATTATGTTGTGATCTGAGTATATTGTTTTTGATATGGTGACATTTTCTTATCAGATCATCATTGTTAGTGAAGATGAGATCTGTGTATTCTCCAGTCTAGTAGGCTCTATTATTTGCTGGTTTAAATTGAATTTTGTGCAGAGATTTAAAAGCTGTGTGAGTGAGAGTTTTCATCAGAGCTCCCTCCTGGTGTTATTACTGCAACATATTTATTTGCTATATTCCCCCATTTTAGGTCCCTTAAGTTGAAATCCCCCAGGAGCAAGATGTTGGGTGCAGGGCTGGAAGATTTTCCAGACAGTGGTAAATTTTTAACAGCTGTTCCGGGAATTGCTGGATGTTGCATCCGGAGGCTTGTAGACTACCACAATGACTGGGTTTTTGGTTCTCGACCTTTACTGCTAAAACTTCCCCCTACATCATTTGAGGCATTTAGCAGTTTTGTGCAAACAAAGGACTCTGCAATGTACAGGCCAACCCCCCCCTTTTGCCTGTTCACTCTGTCACATCTGTATAGGTTGTAACCTGGAATCCATATTTCGTTGTCCAAGTGATCCTTTATGTGGGTCTCAGTGAAAGCCACGAACATTGCCTTTGCCTCTGCAAGCAGTCCACGGATGAAAGGTATTTTGTTGTTCGTTGCTGGCTTTAGACCCTGTATATTTGCAAAGAAGAATGTCATCGGACTGGTGGTATTGTTGGTACTGGGGGGGGATTTTTTTCCGGCTTTAGTATCTGTATCTGTTGGTTTGGAGTGGAGGCCATCGACTGTGGTTCCACTCCAGGAATGACTGGATTTGGTGTACGATTTCTGCCAATTTCCTGCCATTTTTTTTTTCTTCCTGGCACTAAAAAACCTCTCCCTCTTGAGTGGCTGTGGCTACCCGGGTTTTCCCAGGCCTGGATGTTTTGTATTTTTTTGTCCCCTTTAGATGGTGTGCCTGGCAATTTAAGTTATAGCACATTTTTTTCCCTGTACGAAGAGGTACACATTTCAGGGTGAAAAAGCTTGCAGGAAGGGAGTTTGCATTTTTCCTGTTGTCATATGGGCATGGCATTTTCTAGGGTGGTCATAGTTGAAAGTCCCGTCTGTTTTTCCAGATTTCCCATGTCTACAGATACCAAGTGCATAGTATGTGCACAGGCTTGGTTTCCGTTTGCCTTGGGTTTCTGTGGCTGTTTTCCCCTGTTGGTTTGCATGTCTTATTCCTATCCTCCGTAGCACCAACAATGGAGCTCCCACCATTTGGGTTTTGGTAATATTCCTCACTGTTGCTAGTGGAGCCCTCTTGTTTGCTGTTTCCTGTGGTATTTTAGTTTGCAATATTGGTTTTATCTTATCCTTGACTACACTTTTTTCCCCACTACGGCTCCTGTCCCCTATGAGGTCATTTTTTATGTATTCCTTCCTGCATATAATTCCCGACTACCTGGACAAAATCTCCAGCTTCACCATTACTGTCTCCCAGGACAGAAACCTCCAGCTTCACCAATTACTGTCTCCAGGACAGCACCTCCAGCTTCACCATTACTGTCTCCCAGGACAGCCCCTCCAAAGCTTCACCATTACTGTCCCCCAGGACAGCACCTCCAGCTTCCCCATTACTGTCTCCAGGCAGCCCCTCCACCCTTCACCATTACTGTCTCCCAGGACAGCACTTCAGCCCCACATTTACTGACTCCCAGGCATCACCTCCAGCCTTACAGTTTCTGACTACATGGCCAGTATCAAGGGCAGTCCCATTCAGCCCAGACTTTTTATGTTCCCATCTGTTGTAGAAAGTTTCCAGGTTGTCTATGAAAGCAGCTTTGATGTTATCCTCTTTTAATACCCTTTTTGATTTTATTTCCACAGATTTTCCTCATTTGGGCATACCCAAAAACACTTCCTGTTTTAATACTGCTTGTAGCTAGTTCTTGGTATCTGCACAAGGGGCGTTGACACAATTTCCAAAAAATGACAATTTATCCATGTGGAACCCCGTTTGTTTGATTGACTGCAGACTATACAGAGCTTCATAATGATTTTGAATGGTTGATTACTGTAATTCTACTAGCAACCTCTTGAATACTCTATTAATAACCCCCCTTTAAAATAAAGCTCTAGTATTTGTTTTCTATTTCTAACTGTACTTGAATATTGGACAGCTTACCGTGTACGTTCCTGATTTATATTTATTGTTTGTGTTTGATAAGGGCGCCTACAACCCCATCCGTTTACAGTCTGCTTTATTGTTCAACGAAACCCTTTTGGGAAACCAGTCAAGGGTTCGGACCATCAAGGGTTGGGACCAGTCGAGGGTTCGGACCAGTCGATCTGATTGATCAGGGGGTTTCACTTATTTAAAAACATACTAGTCGGTGATTTGGGCTAACACATGAAGGATCTACTTGAAATTAACTACCGAGTAATATGTGATTTGATGATACAAAAGTATAACTTGCGTTTTGAAGAGCCGGTGATTTCTGGCAGCTCCTACAATGACGAACGGTCGAGCCTCAACCCCTTTTTTATCAATCGCTGTATCTAGCTTTTCTAGTTTTTTTCGTCTCCACCACAATTTAAAAGCTATATTATCACTATAGTTGACTGGTGGAAATTTTGGAGGAAGGACGCTTTTCTGTAGTAATAATTGCTTCTCGTTGTGTATATTGCGACCGCTGGTAACTACAGGTTATATGAAATTCACAGTTACGTCTGGTATTTCAAGAAAAAAGAAACTAATGAAAGTCACTCCACTCCACTAAGTACCATTATAATACTGGTTAGTTGCTACTACAACACTGTATTCTGCTATTCACTGGTATCACGATTATATGTGAGTACACTAGCAGCCAGGAAGATTATTAAAACAGCTGACCACTGTGGTAAGATTCTGGCGACTTCTGGCACCTGCCTCTATAGGCTTATCACTTCATTTACAAATTCACCTGTTTTCAAATGACACTTTAGCCTTTTCATCTATATACTAGGGAGCCACGGGAGTATACACTATACACTATGTATACACAATGTTATCAGGGAGACTTTCTTTCCTCTGACAAAAGTTCTATTATTATTATTTTGCACACGGCACACTAGGCCTATGATTCCCCTCTGGCAGTAAACTCTGCTAGGTAGTGCACACTAATTCTCCTTTTTTGACTCAGTATATAAAGTTTTCCGCCCAAGATTGGTTCCAGGCGCTAGAGGGATGTATCGTATAGGATTGATGGCACAAATTAAAGTTCTAGCACGTAAGAGCGACCGTGAAAACACGAGAAAACCCGGAGCACAACGAGGCACGCTGACACGCTGTGGCTTGTCTAGGAATTTAAAATGTTAGATTATAGAGGTATGGGTATTTGTGGGAAACAATCAGGCTGCAGTACTAGGGTTGAAAACAGCAAATATTACCAGGATACCCCAGGGATAGGTTCAAAAGGCAATGTTCAAAATCGAGTCGCTAGTAAAGGCTAAGCAATTGTTCAACAGAGATAGTAGAGGGCAACAAGTGACTAGCTCCCTTAAGGTTTACTATACAAATAACAGGAGTCTAAGAAATAAGATAGATGAGCTAAGATTTCTTGCTAGTGCAGGTAATATAGATATTATTGGTATAACAGAGACCTGGTTCAACCTGAAAGATAGAGAAATGCCTTCTAAATGCAACATACAGGGTTATAAACTATTCCATACTGACAGGGTCAACAAGAAGGGTGGTGGAGCGGCATTGTATGTCAGAGATAACTCAAACTGTTGTCTTAGGCAAGATATAAGATTAGAAACATCGGACACAAAATCTGGCTGTCTACAGTTTCTCGAAGTTTAATATGTTTAGTTTAATATGTTTATTATGCACCCCATACCCATCCTGTGGGCGGTAGTCAAAGGATGGGTATGGGGTGCATAATAAACATATTAAACTAAACATATTAAACTTCGAGAAACTGTAGACAGCCAGATTTTGTGTCCGATGTTTCTAATCTTATATCTTGCCTAAGACAACAGTTTGAGTTATCTCTGACATACAATGCCGCTCCACCACCCTTCTTGTTGACCCTGTCAGTGTGGAATAGTTTATAACCCTGTATGTTGCATTTAGAAGGCATTTCTCTATCTCGAAGGTCGTGTGATTTATAGGCCCCCAAACCTTGATAGGGAGTGCGGTAGGCTGCTATGGGACAAAATTCATAAGGTGTCTAAATATGAGAATGTTGTGTTAATGGGGGATTTTAACTTTAGACAAATTGATTGGAACAATGTGACAGGAAATCTTGAGTCTAGTGACTTGATTGATACAGTTCAGGATTGCTTTTTAAAACAGTCTGTGACAGAACCAACTTGAGGAAACAGCCTGCTTGACTTGGTTCTTGCCAACAAAGAATCAGTAGTTAATAATCTTGAGATTATTGATGAGCTTGGGGAAAGCAATCACAAATCACTTAGTTTCAGTATATCATGGAATTACCCTGATAACTGCAATCAAGGCCTTGTCCCAGATTTCCACTTGGCCGATTTCATGGGACTGAGAAATTACCTGGGTGGGCTGAATTGGGATGACTTGACCATGGGTCAAGTTGGTGGTGTTAGTTGCCAATATGACGTTTTTCAGAGCATAGTTCTAGCTGCCCAGACAACTTTTGTTCCAAGTAGGAAAATTAGATCTATTAAAAATGATCCCAAATAGTTAAACAACAGATTAAAACATCTCATTGGTCAAAAGAGGGGCACATATATGCATATCAAAAAAGGGGAAGAGCAGTTATGATATCAATACAATCAATTAGAGAAATAAAAAAAAGGACTAAGAAAAGCAAAAAGGTATTATGAGGTTCAAGTCGCAAGGGATTCGAAGTTTTAACCCAAAAGGGTTCGTTTGGAGGTATACAGAGGTAAAAATTAGGGACAAGATTGGCCCACTTAAGAGTAACTCAGGTCAGATTACTGACAGTGATAAGGATATGTGTGAACTTCTCAACACTTCCTTCCTCTCAGTTTTCACTCAGGAAGATACTAGCGAAAATTCCAGAAAATTAATTATGTAAAAACATTTCGGTAATAAACGATTGCACGATTCAAGAAAATAGTGACATGGCCCTCAGACAAATAGAAAAATTAAAATCTAACAAATTCCCCAGGCCCTGATGAACTGTTTGCAAGGTTTTTAAAGGAATGTAAAGAGGAACTTAGCATACCTTTGGCTAATCTTTTTAACATATCACTACAAACTGGCATAGAGCCAGACAAGTGGAAAATGGCTAATGTAATACCCATTTACAAGGCAGGTGGCAGGTCCTTAGCTTCAAACTATAGACCAATAAGCCTTACCTCCATAGTTTACCTGGAGTTTACCTGGAGAGAGTTCCGGGGGTCAACGCCCCCGCGGCCCGGTCTGAGACCAGGCCTCCTGGTGGATCAGAGCCTGATCAACCAGGCTGTTGCTGCTGGCTGCACGCAAACCAACATACGAGCCACAGCCCGGCTGATCCGGAACTGACTTTAGGTGCTTGTCCAGTGCCAGCTTGAAGACTGCCAGGGGTCTGTTGGTAATCCCCCTTATGTGTGCTGGGGGGCAGTTGAACAGTCTCGGGCCCTGACACTTATTGTATGGTCTCTTAACGTGCTAGTGACACCCCTGCTTTCATTGGGGGAAAGGTGCATCGTCTGCCAAGTCTTTTGCTTTCGTAGTGGGTGATTTCGTGTGCAAGTTCGGTACTAGTCCCTCTAGGGTTTTCCCGGTGTATATAATCATGTATCTCTCCCTCCTGCGTTCCAGGGAATACAGGTTTAGGAACCTCAGGCGCTCCCAAAATTGAGGTGTTTTATCTCCGTTAGCGCGCCGTGAAAGTTCTCTGTACATTTTCTAGGTCGGCAATTTCACCTGCCTTGAAAGGTGCTGTTAGTGTGCAGCAATATTCCAGCCTAGATAGAACAAGTGACCTGAAAAGTGTCATCATGGGCTTGGCCTCCCCCAGTTTTGAAGGTTTCATTATCCATCCTGTATTTTTCTAGAGATGCGATTGAACAGGTTATGGTCCTTGAAGGTGAATCCTCCGAATGATCACTCCCCGGTCTTTGACGTTGGTGTTTCGCCCATTTTTGTGGCAGAATTTGTTTGTACTTGATGAAGATTTAATTTCCTCATGTTTCCATATTGAGTAATTGAAATTTCTCATCGTTGAATTCAAGGTTTCTGCACCAACCTGAAAGATTTGGTTGATGTCTGCCTGGAGCTTTGCAGTGTCTGCAATGGAAGACACTGTCATGCAGATTCGGGTGTCATCTGCAAAGGAAGACACGGTGTGTGGCTGACATCTGTCTATGTCGGATAAAAGGATGAGGAACAAGAGGGGAGCGAGTACTGTGCTTGTGGAACAGAGCTTTAAACCGTAGCTGCCTCGGACTTTACTCTGTTGACGACTACTCTCTGTGTTCTGTTAGTGAGGAAATTATAGATCCATCGACCGACTTTTCCTGTTATTCCTTTAGCACGCATTTTGTGCGCTATTACGCCATGGTCACACTTGTCGAAGGCTTTTGCAAAGTCTGTATATATTACATCTGCATTCTTTTTGTCTTCTAGTGCATTTAGGACCTTGTCGTAGTGGTCCAATAGTTGAGACAGACAGGAGCGACCTGTTCTAAACCCATGTTGCCCTGGGTTGTGTAATGATGGGTTTCTTTGGGTGCGTGGTGATCTTGCTTCTTAGGACCCTTTCAAAGATTTTTATGATATGGGTGTTAGTGCTATTGGTTTTGTAGTTCTTTGCTGTTGCTTTACTGCCCCTTTGTGGAGTGGGGCTATGTCTGTTGTTTTTTTTGTAACTGTGGGACGACCCCCGTGTCCATGCCCCCTCTCCATAGGATGGAAAAGGCTCGTGATGGGGCTTCTTGCAGTTCTTGATGAACAAGAGTTCCATGAGTCTGGCCTGGGGCAGAGTGCATGGGCATGTCATTTATCGCCTGTTCGAAGTCCATTTGGCGTGGGGAAATTTATGGAATAAAAAATTGCCGAGGCAATTCATAGCCATCTTGAAAGCCATAAATTGAATAATGAATCTCAGCACAGTTTTACAAAGGAACGTTCCTGTCTTACGAATTTACTAACTTCTTTCACTAAGGTATTTAAGGAGGTAGATCATGGTATTGAATATGATATTGTGTATATGGACTTCAGTAAGGCTTTCGTAGTTCCACATCAGAGGCTATTGAGGAAACTTGAGGCACACAGAATAGGGGGGAAAAAAATTTTCCTGGTAGAGGCATGGTTGACAAATAGGCAGCAGAGAGTTTGCATAAATGGGGAGAACTCAAAATGGGGGCACGTCACAGGAGCCAGTGTTTGGCCCCTTGTTGTTTAAAATTTACATAAACGACATAGATGAGGGAATAAATAGCGATATAAGCAAAATTTGTGATGACACCCAAAATTAGGCCGTCCAATTTATTCTAATGAGGAAAATTAGTGCACTCCAGGATGATTTGAATAGACTGATGCAGTGGTCGGAAAAAGTGGCAGATGCAGTTTTTAAAATAGACAAATGCAAAGTTCTAGATGTTGGACAGGACAGTAACCATGCCCCATATAAATTAAATAATAAAAGATCTTAATATTACTGATTGCAAAAAGGATTTAGGAGTTCTGATTGCAGTAATCTGAAACCAAGACAACATTGCATTAGAGTTTGCAATAAAGCTAACAGAATCATTGGCTTCATATCAAGAAGTATAAATAAATGAATAGTCAGGTTGTTCTTCAACTCTGTATATCTTCGGTTAGGCCTCGTTTAGATTATGCCGCACAGTTCTGGTCACCGTATTACAGAATGATATAATTGCATTGGAAAACATTCAAAGGAGGATGACAAAGTTGATCCCCTGTATCGAAATCTTCCCTATGAGGACAGACTGAGGACCCTGAATCTGCACTCTTAGTAAGGCATAGAATTAAATGGAATATGAATGAGGGGTATAAAAGGAAAATAGGCATTAATAAAGGGGATGTAAACAGCGTGCTAAAAATATCTAACCTAGCAGAACATGCAGCAATGGATTTAAATTGGAAAAAATCAGATTCAAGAAGGAAATAGGAAAGCATTGGTTTGGTAGCAAAATTGTGGATGAGTGGAACAAAGTCCTGAGTATCGTCATAGCCTGGAGTTTACCTGGAGCGAGTTCCGAGGGTCAACGCCCCTGCGGCCCGGTCTGTGACCAGGCCTCCTGGTGGATCAGAGCCTGATCAACAGGCTGTTACTGCTGGCTGCACGCAATCCAACGTAAGAGCCACAGCCCGGCTGGTCAGGTACCGACTTTAGGTGCTTGTCCAGTGCCAGCTTGAAGACCGCCAGGGGTCTATTGGTAATCCCCCTCATGTATGCTGGGAGGCAGTTGAACAGTCTCGGGCCCCTGACACTTATTGTATTT
>NC_069451.1:36192869-36217374 GCF_026875155.1 Cherax quadricarinatus | reverse complement strand
TAAAAACCTAAAAAAATTTTTTTTTTTTTTTTTATTATCACCCGGCCCGATTCCCCCAAGGCAGGGTGGCCCGAAAAAAAAAACTTTCCCATCATTACCCCATCATGCCCTTGCCGAAGGGTGCTTTACACCAGTTTTTAAACTGCAACATTAACCCCTCCTTCAAGGTGCAGGCACGTACTTCCCATCTCCAGGACCAAGCCCGGCCTGCCTTTTTCCCTGAACCCCTTCATAAATGTTTACTTTTTGGCTCACACCCAACACACGTAAAAGTAAAAAAACCTTTTTGTCCCATTCATCCTATCAAACCCCTACGCTGCCGCGGAAATTCCAAGCCCCTCGCACACAAAACCTCCTTTACCCCCCCCCTCCAACCCTTCCTGGCCGACCCCTCCCCCCCTTCCTTCCCTACGCTATACCTTTTGAAGTCTTCTTTTTTCGCCCCTTTCTCTCTACATGCCAACCACCTCAAAAACCCTTCCCCTCAGCCCTTGGAAAACGTTTTGGTAACCCCGCACCCCCCCTAATTTCCCAAACAACGAATTCTCTGCATTATTTTCACCCACACATTGCCCTCAGCTGACATCTCCACTGCCCCACCCTTTTCCCTCGCTGCAACATTCATCACCCCGCTTACACCATAAAAGGGTTTTTTTGGAAAAAACTTACTCCAACATTCCCCCTTTGCCCCCAAAGGACAAAGTCTTTGTCTCCACAGACTCCTGAGTGCACCACTCATCTTTTTCCCCCCAAAATTCTTTTTACCCATTTTCATAGACCCACCCGTGCCGTCCACCCCAAATATCGAATCTTCCCTCCCCATCTCTCTCCCTCCAATTGATATTCAATCTTTCATCCCCAAATCTTTTTGTTACCCTCAAAACCCTTTCTTTTTCCCTGTATTCACCTTTAATTTTTTTTTTTTTGCAACCCTACCAATTATCCCCCAAATCTCTGCAATTTTTTTAAATCTCCCAAGAGCACAGGTCATCAGAAAAGAGCTGTGACAACCCCCATTTTGTGTGTGTTTCTTTATCTTTTATATACAGAAACAAGTATACATATGTTAAAATCAAAAAACCTGACAAAATGCAAGGGTACTTTAACCCTCTCTACACATTTAAAAAACCCTTTCAAATTACTGCATAAAAAATCCCCCCCCAGTCCCAAACAATCCCACCATCCGATAACATTTTTCTTTGCAAATATACAGGGCAAACCCAGCCCCAAACAACAAAAAATACTTTCATCCGGGACTGCTTGCAGAGGAAAGGGGCAATGTTCGCGGCTTTCACTGAGCCCCAAAAGGATCACTGGAAAATGAAATTGGATCCCAGGTTAAAACCCTATAAATGTGCAGAGGGAACAGGAAAAGGGGGGGGTTGGCCTGTACATTGCAGAGTCATTGTTGCACAGAACTCTTAATGCCTCAAAGCTAGGGGAAGTTTTAGCATAAAGGTCGAGAACCAAAACCTAGTCATTGGGTAGTCTACAAGCCCCGGTGCAACACCCCAGCAATTCCAGGAACAGCGTTAAAAATTTGCCCAATGTCTGGAAAATCTTCCAGTCCTGCACCCAACTCTGCCCTGGGGGATTTAAATTTAAAGGCCCCTAAAATGGGGGAAAATATAGCAAATAATATTGTTGCAGTAATAACCCGGAGGCACTCTGATAAAAACTCAACTCACACGAGTTTTTAAATCTCTCCCAAAAAAACAATTAAACCAGCAAATAAAGAGCCTACTAACGGGTAACTAGACCTCATTTACTAAAAATGGATCTGAAAGAAATGCCCCAAAATTCAAAAAAATATACTCGACACAAAAAAATTGAGGCAGCATTAGCGGGGACCCCCAGACCGAAAAAAGGGAACAGCCACGAGGGAGCATTCCCCAAAATTTCAACTTCAATAACAAAAACATAAAGTGGGACCCGTAAACAAGTCCAAAAACCCATATAAGCTGGGGAAAATATACTAAGCAAACAGCCCAAACTTATGCTAGAAAAGATTAATCGGTGGCACTCGATGTATGCACAAGGTTATTCCTCTAAGAAAAAGGGAGTAAGTAAAATAGAAAGAGACAGGCGCCCCTTTTCAGGCGCGGAAAAGAAACAGAGCGGGAAAAAAAGGTCAAAATACTGAAGCGCAGGGAATATGGGGAAGAAATAGCAAGCATCGAAATTAAACTAAAAAATCCCTTTGGATCAGGAATCGCGGGAAGAACTAAAAAACTATAAATGAAATCGAAAGAAACCCAAAGTATTTCTTCTCCTATCCAAAAAAAAATCGAGAACAACGCCGTATTGGGCCCCTACTTAAAAAAAGATGGGGCCTACACAGATGACACAAGGAAATGATGAGCTACTAAATCCCAATAGACTCATTTTTAGCAAGCCGTTTAACCCAAAAGAGTCAAACAAAAAGAATTTTTTATGAAAGCCACAAATTTGATTAACACAAGCCTATCCGATGTTATCCTCGCCAAGATTCGAACACGATAAAGCTGCCCTGCACTCGGCCCCGGGCCCGACCATGGAACTCTGGTTCCAAAACTGCAAGAAGCCCCTATCACGAGCCTTTTCCATCCAGGAGAGGAGCAGGACACGGGGTCGTCCCCCGTACAAAAACAACAGCAAGCCCCACCCACAAAGGGGCAGTAAAGCAACACAAAGAACACAACCCAAAACCAACTCCCCTACAAAAAATCTTTTAAAGGGGCCTAAGAAGCAAGACACCACCCACTAGAAACCCATCGTTACACAACCCCGGGGAACTGGGTTTTTGAACAGGTCGCTCCCGCTGTCCAGCACTGATCCTACGCAAGGTCCTAAATGCACTAAAGACAAAAAAAAGCGATGTAATAATTTTCAGACTTTGCAAAAGCCTTCACCAGTGTGACCCTGGCGTAAAAGCGCACAAAAAGCCGCTAAAGGAAAAACAAAAAGTCGGTTCGATGGGGCTATATTTTTCCCCACTAAAAGAACACAGAGAGTAGTCTCAACAGAGTAAAGCCAGGGGAGCTACGGGGAAAAGCCTGTTCCCCAAAGGGACGTATGCCCCACTTGTTCCCCATCCTCTAGACATAGACAAGGGGGTCAGCCACGCACCGTTCTTTCCCTTTTCGATGACAACCGAATTTATGAAGTTCTTCCCTTGCAGACCTGCAAGGGTCCAGGCGGACATCAACCAAATCTTTTGGGGTGCAGGAAAAAATATAATTTAACGATGAAAATTTCAATTACCAAATTTTGGGAAAAATGAGGAAAATTTTAAACTTTATCAGAGTACAAAACAAATTCTGGCCAGAAAAAAGCGAAACACCAACGTCAAAGACCTGGGATGATTATGTCGGAGGGTCTCACCTTTTAAGGGCCATAAAATTGTACAATCAATCTGCTAGAAAAAAGACAGGAGGATAATGAGAACCTTCAAAAACGGGGGGGCAACCCCATGATGACACTCTTCAGGTCACTTTTTCTTCAGGCTGGAATTTTTTCGCCTCTAACACACCTTTAAAGGCGGAAAATTTCCGACCTAAAAAATGTACAGAAAACTTTCACGGCGCCAAAACAGAAAAAAACACCTAAATTACTGGGAGCGCTTGAGGTTTCAAAACCCGTTTCCCGGAACCCAGGAGGGGAAAAAACATGATTATATAAACCTGGAAAAAACCTAAGGACTAGTACCGAAAATTGCACACGAAAATCACTCACTACGAAAACAAAAAATTGGCAGACAGCACCATCCCCCCCAAAGAAAAAGCAGGGGTCACAGCAGTTAAGAGACCTACAATAATGTCAGGGCCCGAATGTTCAACTCCTCCCCAGCACAATAAGGGGGATTACCAAAAACCCCGGGAGTCTTCAAGCTGGCCTGACAAGCACTAAAGTCAGTTCCTACCCGGGGTTTGGCCGTCGTTTGGGTTTTTGTACAGCCAGCACAACCCGGTTTATCAGGCGTGATCCACCAGGAGGCCCTGGTCACAGGGCCGGGCCCTGGGGGGTTGCCCCCCAAAAACTCTCTCCAGGTAAACTCCAAAGGGAATAAACCACCTCCAGCATGTGAAAAACAGTACAGCCCGAAAACAACATGTGGGCCCACAGATTACTAACCATATTACTCAATATACATATACATAAGAGTCACACAACAAGAAAACAAGTGATCCCTCCCCCCTCCCCCCCCAATATCCCCCCCGCAGGAATTCACCCCGCCTTTTAACTTTTCTAATGCCAAAAAAATATATTAAAACTTCCCAAATATATCATAAACAAACTAAAAGGGAAAATGAAACCATAAGTTTTTATGCAAAATGGAAACAAAACCAACCATTTATGCATCCCATTCCGCATTCCTGAGAACTCAAATATTTTAAAATCATGTACACCTTTATTAAAAAAATTTTATTCAACACATCAGTTTAACCAAAATTTTAATTTGAAAATTTCCCCTTTGCACCGTATTCCCCATCAAGCTACCCTTTACCATATTTCCCTCACTTTACAATTTTACAGGCTTGTTAAAAAATGTCAAGCTTTAAAAAAAATACCACCCACCCCCCTCAAACAGAAACAAAAAACATTAAATATGACATCTAAACCCCTGCTCACTTTTCACCATCAACCCCATCACATTACCTTCTTTTGACCAACCGTAACATCATCCGGCTTGTGGCAAAAAGCTCTCGCTTCACAGGGCGAGTGCTGGGTTCGTTTCCGGTTAAGGGTAGAAACATACGTGTTTTTACACTGGGGGTCTATTTTCACCATCAGTAAAATAGGACCTGTGAGTTAGGGGACGGGGGGGGGTTGCACCTGGGGAAAAAACTGACCAAATTTTGCGGAAAAATATTCACATAACAAGGGCATTCATACAGGTATGTCACTGATGTCACTAGGGTCTTACCCTTTTACATGTACTGTTAGAAAAAAAAGATATTCTATTATACACACCCCCTAACTACACGCCACAATAAAACTGAATTGACAAACCAATAAAAATGCCACCCTTCGGAGAACCCCCTTACCATGGTTAAAGGGTAAGATTTTCTTAAAAATTTTTACCCCGAGGGTTACCCCCGGGAAAACCCAAAAAGTCGTGCGTCTCTGGACTCTGCTTAGTAAGTAATTTTATTCAGGTTCATAAATCAGTTCATAAAATTATCATAAAGCAGCAATGTGAAAAACCCTAGGATAACCAAAAAAAAGTGGGACAGAGGACTTATTTCATTGGGCCTTTCCTTATTTTTATAATACATTAAAGGTTTAATATTTTCTTATTATTCTATAATGAAGATCCCCTTTTTTTATCAAACTAAAAAGACTATCTACCACGGGGGTCATTAAGACTATCTACAATAAAAGGGTCTTCTAGGAATAAGGTAAAATTAACCGGCATGTTAGCTAAACAATAAAAATCTTTCCCCCCTTTCCCGTAGCTACATTCATCAACACCTTTTGGCACTCTTCTTGAACGGGTTCATGCTATGACGGCTTTGACATGTGCGGGCAGTCTTTCCCCTTCCTTTATTGCTGTACAAAAAAAGGGGTTTTTGAACCCTGGCCACTGACTGTGGTAAAAAAGATTGCTCTCTCCCCCTAGTACTAGATTGTTTTGGGTTCCCCAAACCTTGCAAAATTGACACAAGATTTTCGGACATTTTTTTTTGGAGAAATTTTTATAAACGATTTATTTTAGTTGTTTTACTCTGCTTCAAATTCAGCATATCCAACTGGTGTAATTCATCCGGCCTACATTTTTCTCTTGGGTCCCAGCCCCAGGAAAAATCTTACATTTTGTTTTTGGGGATTTGCATTTATTTTTCATTTTTTTGTCAAGGAAAGGTACCCAAAGAGCAAGCAAATCCTTTGGGCTTTGTAAAGGGCTAACATAGGGTCCTGCGAGCCTCAGAGGTAGACACGTGTTGTCATACAGAACTTCAGTTGGCATTCGCTTTCTTTACTACACTTTTCCCACTTTTCCCCGACTTCAGGTTAAAAAGGGGATTCCCCAAATATTTTACTGATAAAACCCAAAGTAAAGGGCTCCCCTTACACTGGCATTAAAATTTTTTACCTTCTCAGTTTAGTTTCGGCCAAAGGAATGGCTTCAGTTTCCCCAAGGTGTAAATATATTTGTTGTTACAACCTTTTGCGCATGACTCCATTGTGTTAAAATTTTAGCTATATCTTGTGGGTCTTACCTGACACTAACAGGGCACTGTCAACTGATTTACACTGATAGGCAGTCACGACATAACATAAAAATAAAAAGGGGACCTAGAATACTACTTGGGGACCCCACATGTTATCGGGGGGTTTTTGATTGTTTTGGGGGGTTTTGAATTGTTTGTTTTGAAGTTAAGGTTTTTGAGGTTGGTTAATTTATGGGGTTTTGACATTTGTTAAAAGGTAATATAGATTTTAGGGAAGTGTCGGTTGATAAGATCTTCTAAACCCTGATTGATAGCTATGGAGAATGTTTTTGCATAAGGTATTTAACTACTTGAGAGTACCCGCCCTCTCTAGAATTTTGGTTATTAACAAGTATCAACGGCCTTGTTGCTGACATCAACCTACTATTTTTCTTGAAGACAGGAGTAACTCGGGCCTCCTTGCCCCCTCCGGACGGAAATTTATTGGTGATTGATAGATTTATTAGTACAATGTGATCAAAAATTTTGTCACCCAGGGTGACCTCCACCAGTCCACAAAACCCCCAAATTTGGACCCACACCAGTCCACTCCCCCAGGATGTGACCTACACCAGCCCCCACAACCCCCGGGTTGACCCACACCAGTCCAAAAAGGTTTGCAAAGGTTTGGAACAAGACAGTCCCAGAGCTAAGAGGTATGCCCACAGGAGGGTTTAAGGGGAAATCAACCTGACACACGGGAGGCAGGGAGATAGGGGGGACATGATAACGACATACAAAAAAAGAGGGAATTTGAAAAGGGGACAAAAAGGATGTTCCAGAGTTTGGACACAGTAACAAGGGCCAGTTAAAAACTGAGACACAGATGAATCACGGGATGTTGGGGAATTTTTCTTCAGCCACAGAGTAGCAATAAGGGGAATTTTTTGGGGAAGCGATTAGGGAGGCGGGATCCAACATAGCTTTTAAGCAGATAGAAAAGCTCAGGGTCGGGGAGGTGCCCTAAGCATCAGTGAAGAGGGGGGGGCCGGGAGCTGGGACCGACCCCCAACCCAACAGGATACAACCTCAACTAGGTTTACCCAGGATTGGACCCACACCAGTCCACTAACACCTAGGATTGACCCACACCGTCCACACCCCCCGGATGTGACCCACACCGTCCACTAAACCAGGATGTGACCCACACCAGCCCCCACTACACCCAGGATGCCCCCCAAAACCAGTCCACTAGCCCCCAGGATGCCACCCCACCACCCACTAACCCCCGGATGCCCCCCCAACACCAGCCCCACAACACCCAGGATGCCCCCACCCAGTCCAAACACCCGGGTACCCACACCAGTCCACTAACACCCGGGATGGACCCCACCGTCCACTAACACCCAGGATCCCACCCCACCAGCCCCTAACCCCCGGGAGTGACCCACACCATCCCTAACACCAGGATGCCACCACCCCATCCACTAACACCCAGGATGCCACCCACACCAGCCCACTAACACCCAGGATGTGCCCCACACCATCCACTAACACCCGGATGCCCACCCCAGTCCACAAACCCCCGGGAGTCCCCACACCAGCCCATAACACCCAGGAGTGCCCCAACCAGCCCACTAACCCCAGATGCCACCACCCCATTCCAAAAACCCCCAGGAGTGACCACACCAGTCCACTAACACCCAGGATGGCCCACCCCATCCACTACACCCGGATGTGACCCACACCATCCACTAACCCCCGGATGTGACCCACCCCCTCCACAACACCCAGGGTGCCCCCACACCAGCCCCACAAACCCGGGATTGACCCACACCGTACTAACCCCCGGGGGTGTGACCCACACCAGTCCACTAACCCCAGGATGTGCCCCACAATCCAAACACCCAGGATCCCACCCACACCATCCACTAACCCCCGGGGATGCGACCTACCCTCCACTAACACCCGGATGTGACCCACACCAGCCACAACACCTAGGTGTGACCACCCCAAGTCCACTAACACCAGGATGTGACCCACCCCATCCACAAACCCCCAAGATCCACCCACAACCAGCCCACTAACCCCCAGGAGTGACCCACACCAGTCCACAAACCCCCGGATTTCCCCACACCAGTCCACTAACCCCCAGAGCACCCCACCACCACTAACACCCAGGATTGCCCCCACACCATCCCAACCCCCGGATGCAAACCCACACCAGCCCACAACATCAGGATGGACCCCACCGTCCACTAACACCCAGATGTGCCCCACACCACCACAAACCCCCAGGATTGACCCACACCTCCCTAACCCCCAGGATGTGACCCACCCATCCATAACCCCAGGATGTGACCCCACCAGCCCCAAAACACCAGGATTGCCCACCCAGTCCATAACCCCCAGGATTGACCCACACCATCCCTAACACCCGGGTACCTCTTGCGCATGAAAGGACAACGGGGTGTAAAAAAAACCCGTCGAAATGTTTCCATCCGCCGGAATCAACCCGGACTCTCCATGTGTGAAGCAGGCTTTACCCCACTTAACAATAGGATATCATAAAAAGGCCACTTTTTTTTGGGTGTCGCAGTGGACCATACTGGTGTCCCAGGGTGACCTATGGGGCCCCCGGGGGGAACCATCTGGGCCCCAGGGTGACCTAGGGTGTCCCAGGGTGACCATACTGGTTCCCAGGGTACCATACGGTGTCCCGGGGTGCCAACTGTGTCCCGGGGGCCCATACGCTTCCCAGGTGACCAACTGCTGTCCCGGGGGTGACCATATGTGTCCCAGGGTGACCATATGGTGCCCCCGGGGACCTACTGGTGTCCCATGGACCATGGGGTGCCCAGGGTGACCAACTGGGTCCCGGGGTCCCCATATGGTCCCAGGGTGACCATACGGTGTCCCAGGGGGGGGGGGACCATACGGGTTTTGCCCCAGGGTGCCAATACGGTGCCCCCGGTGACCAACTGCTGCCCAGGGTGCCCCAAACTGCTGTCCCAGGGTGACCTACTGCTGTCCCGGGGTGACCATACTGGTGTCCCGGGGGTACCATACGGTGTCCCAGGGTGACCATACTGGTGCCCAGGGTGACCTTTTATGGTGCCCCAGGGTGACCAAAAATGGTGTCCCGGGGTGACCATCTGGTGTCCCAGGGTGCCCAACGGGTCCAATACTGTTCTCTTAATAAAAATCAATATTTTCCTCACTGACAAACTTTTACACGGAAATATTTGTGTGGTTACAGCAATTTATTTATAAAAGACTACTTGTAGACTGAAGAAACGTCTGTTTATTATTTCACAGTTTACAAAAATTACATGTTATTTTGACTGGGGGGGGGCGCTAAACCCGTAAAGGGACAGCCCCACAGTTCAGAGTGACACATCTCCCCCTTCTCTGACGTCCAAAAAACACGGGAATTTTCTTCCCTAATTTGGGGTTCCCAAAAGACTGAAAATTCTAGGCCACTCTCACACCAGAGGCGCTCACCTCCACCACTTTCGCATTACATGAATTATAAAAGGAAAAAGCGCTAAACCCGTGGGGATTAACAAACTTATGGGGGGAGGGGAAATGGAAGGTTTTCGGGCTTAATCCAGGGAACTGGAGCAAAAACCAATTTCCTAATCAAGAACCCCTCACCGTTAAAGGGAACCTCCCTGAAGGATTACATTCATAGGGGAAGGGCATTAAAACGTCATGTATTGGTATACGGGGCCAGCTACATCAAGACATGTACATATAAAAAGCCCCTTGTTATGCTAAAAATTTCGGGCAAACAGGTCAGTGCCCCAGGATTGACCCACACCATCGACTAAAATTTAAAAAGAAAAGTTTATTCAGGTATACCAAATACAGTTACAAGAATTATCATACTAGCCATATGTGTAGAGAACCTGGGATAACCCCAAAAAAGTCAACAGAGTGACTTATTTCCCATTGGGTCCTTTTTACCTTTTATTATAAAAAAAGGTTATAAATTTTCTTATTATTCAAAAATAAGAACACTTATTATCAACAAAAAAACTATACTACACGAAGGTCATTAAACTTTTTAAAAATACGGGGTCATTACTAGGAAAAAGGAAAATTTAAAGTATGTTAGCTAAAAAAAAAAAATCATTCCCCCTCCCTTTCTGTAGCTACTTCACGACACCTTTTGGACTCTTCTTGAACGGGTTCACATGACTGGCTTTGACAGGCAGGCATCGTTCCTTTCCCTTTATTGCTGACAAAAAAAGGGTGTTTGAAGCCTGGCCACTGACTGGTACTACAAAGTTTGCTCCCCCCCTATACTATGATTGTTTTGGGTTTCCCCAAACCCTTTGAAAAAATTGACAGAAAATTCTGGACATTTTTTTCGTGAGCAATTTTAAACAAAATTATTTCCCTTTGTTTTCTCTGTTTTCAACTTTCAGCATATCCAACTGCTGAATTTCACCCGGCCACATTTCTCTTCGTCCCAGCCCCCGGATGAATCTTTTGATTTTGTTCTGGGGATTTGCAGCTACTTTTAGTTTTTTTTTTTAAGGCAGGTACCAAGAAGACTCCGTAATCATATGCATTGTTAGGGGCAAATAGGGTCCTGCGAGCCCATATAGACACTGTCTTGTCTATACAGGAAATTCAGTCTGGCATTCCTTTCTTTATACACTGTTCCCATCAATTCTCCGATGCAGGGCAAAAGGGGGTTCCCAATTTTTACGATGAAACCAAAGGGTGGGCTCCCCATTACATTGAACATTAAAAATTATTTACCCCTTTTCGTTTATGTTTCGTGCCCAAAAAGAATGGCTTCAGTTTTTTCCCAGGTGTAATGATAGTTTGTTGTCTACTAACCATTTGCTGCATACTCCATTTTTCCCGGGTTAAAACATTAGCAATAACTTGTGGGTCTTTACCCACATTAACGGGGATGTCTCTGCAACAGTAGGAGTTTGCATTGACACGATGGCATATCATTGACAAAAAAAAGAATAATAAGGGACCCAGAATACTACCTTGGGGAACTCCACATGTTATCGGGCAGGGTTCTGTTCGTTTTGTTGTTTTGACTATTTTCTCCGTTGCTAAGGGAGGACTTAACCATCTCAGAACCAAAACCGATAGTTGAATTTCATACAAAAAATTTTTGTGGTTGACAGTCGGGGGCCCTTTGCAGGTCTAAGGGGTTTCCATACCTATAGGTTCCCCTTTGACATTTCAGTTTACAGGTAATCCATCAGTTAATAAGGGGGGTGTCGGTTGAGAGGACTTCAAAAGCCGATTGATAGTATGAAATGTTTTTTTGTCATTAAGGGACTTTAACTACTAGAATACCCCGCCCCCCCTAGAATTTTAGAAAATTTTACGAGTTACTAAAGGCCCATTGTTGTTTCATAGATATATTTTTCTTGAAGAAAGGGGAACCTGGCCTCCTTGAACCCCCCGGTACGGTATTATGAGAAGAGATAGTTAGATAGAGAAAGAGGGGATATGGTGATTGATGATTTTTTTATATGAGAAAAGGGGTTGCCCGTTCGAAGCACCATCTTTAGGAACTTAGAGGGATGTTTCAGGGCCTGTGCCTTTGTTGGGTTTAACCTGCTTAGTTCTTTTGAAAAAGTCATGAATCACTTGCTAGCGAGAACTGTTTGGGGGGTTTCATAAAACATAAGAAAGGAGGAACCTGCACAGGCTGTTGGCCCATACAGGCAGTCCTTTACAATTGTAAAAAATTGGGAAATTACCGACAAAATGTAAAGAAAAGGGCAAAGTGCAACAATTTGACATTTTTGTGGCAACGTTTCGCTCTCCAGGGCTTTATCAAACCATTACGTTACCCCTTTATTGGTATGTATTTTTTAAACTTTTCCGAGTTTTTTAAAAGGTATTTGATACAGCTGGGGTTTACTTTCTATGTAAAGCAACAGAGTGTAGTAGGAAATTAAAACAATTTGCTACCTTAGTGTTTCGTGGGATCCTCATATGATATGAACTATGTTAGACCTACTACTGGGTTTTGGGATCCCCAAAAAGTTTTTAGGGTTTTTGCCAGGCTTTTTGGGTTAGCTTATACTCTTTAATTTTTTTAGCAGTAGGGTTTCCTTTGCTCCTTTAAAGTCTCTGTACTCGTTCCTCACCCTTTTGGAAATTTATTTTTGTGCGCATATCCGTCTGTTTGCTTTAAAAACTTTTAAACAGCTGGTCCTGAATTTTATTTTCTAAAATCTCAGTATTTACCAGGGGTTCAGTTCTTGTTTAAACTAAACCCTTTTTAAATGGTGCAATTTATCAAGGGTGGTAGTGAACATTGTTTTTAATTTTTCCCAGACATCGTTTACGTCCGTGAATTGTTATCTCTGTCCCTCACAATTGTGTAGTATTTCCATGTTTCTTTACTGTAGTTTCATTTACCTCATTTTTTTTGTCCCTTTTAGGGCCTATCCTATCCCTAGTGATTTTTCCCGGGCAGTAAATATGAAATGACACTAAGACTGTGGTAAATAAAAGCCCCCGACTGACTGTTCTCATTATTTTTATTATTTTAATCAAGGGGGGGAAGCGCTAAACCCCCCAGGAACTAGTGTTCTCAACGGGTTACAAAGTAAATTGGGCAATTTTAGGGTGGCGAAACTTGGATCCGGGTTGGAGTATAATTAGGATGTAACTATTTTTAAACCTAGAATTTTCTTTTTAAACCCTTTTTCAAGCCCCTTATTTTGCTGCTGAAAACAGATAATTGAAGTTTTCCCCCTATTATTGTCTCGCAATTGTTTTTTAACTCCCGGGCAAGACTCTGGAAAAGTTTCAAGAAAATGGTCCTGGTAGGAGGGCATAACTAGTTTTCCTTCTAAGATGGGTTTGGGTTTAGGAACAGCACTTCAAACCATAGAATCCTAATTTTTGTTATTTAAATCAGGGCTTGAGGTTTTTAAGCAAAATCATTTCTAATGTAGGACATACTCCCCCACCTTTTCTGTTCCCATCTAACGTTTTTTTATTTTAACCACTATTTTGACCTCGCGCAGTCACCGTATCATCCAACCAAAATTTTAAGGGTTTTAAAAATGCCGCCCTAATTTTGTTGCTAAATCCTAATCCTGCAATTTAGGAAGAATTGATTGCATTGACTGAAAAAAGTAAGGGTGTTTTCATAAAAAATCATAATCATCATAATGGCAATGGGTCATTTGTAAATTTAAAATTTGGGAAATCAAAGTCATCATGCTAAAGGGTAACTGTGCCAAAATTCTTGTTACACACAAAAAGAATTTTGGCCCGTTGCTTAATTGTACATACACCATCATGCACCCACCCCCTTTCACATTTTTCATAAGGTTCCTTTTCTGTTTTTCATGGACTTTAGTAAGTGTAGACCTTTTGGTAGTGTTCGAGATAATAATGGCTGTATTGTCTCACACTGACCTATGTATCTTTACATAGGGTTTAAATTATCATTCCTAGACAGACCGTCTTATGCAGTCATTTACTGTCTGTTTTGCCTCTGCCAAAAGTTTTTAGGGGGCCGGATAAATTTTGGGTATAAACCCCTTAAAACGCTACAATAAGACTGTGTGCCACTGTTTTGTTTTGGGTTTCGGGGATGGGGAACATATTATTATTTTAAAAAACAAGGGGGGAAGCGCTAAACCCGGAATTATACAGGCCGGGGGGGGTGTGGAAGGCATCAGGCTTTTTGGGGACTGGAGCACAGATCCAATTCCTAAATAAAAAGCCCCTCACCTATCAAAGGAAACCTTTCCCCAGGGGGAGGGGGAAAATAGACAACAGGGGAAGAAACAGCCAAAATTTTCTAATCGGGGGAATCAAACCCCGGCCCCCCCTGTGAAAACAAGAGCTTTGTTGCAACCCCTGAAAGGGGTTGCAATGTATTTATTACATGTATATTACCTTTTTAATAATTTTTTAAAATTTCTTAAATTGCGATAATATATTTTTATTATAATAACAAGGGGGAAGTGCAAAAACCCAGGATTATACCGTGGGGGGGGGGGATGGGAAGGCATTAGGTTAATTCGGGAACTGAAGCACGATCCAATTCCCTAAATCAAGAGCCCTCACCAAAATCAAGAACCTTCCTTGAGGGCGCTAATAGCAAACGTGAATAATTGCTTTAATTATTATTTGCTTGTTTTAAATTTTTTTTAGGTAGGTGTAAAATTATGTGCTCAGTTCAAGTCTTATTGTCTAACTCTGAAAAAACGCTCTTTTGTTTCTCGCCGGCTTCTCGTTGTTGCTGACAGCAGCGTCCACAGAGCTATCACGTTAAGTATTCAGACCAACTGAAGTATTCGTCGGTCTAGACTCTCTTTGGGGGTTAGACTATTCTAGACAAGACAGCCTAAAACCCCTTATTGGCCCCTTTTGGGGATCGTCTCTCATCCATTATTGTTGTATTTTGTAGAACTCTGTTCACAGAACACTGTCGAGACTTAGTGATTTTCGACGTTGTACTAGGTTGTGTTTGCTTAACACTTGGAGAACCAGGGCCGACTGTACTTTGACCTAATTGATTGGTATTTGGTACATCACAGCGGTTTTTCTTATGTGAACTTTGATTCAGTTTATTATTATATTATAATCAAAAAAAAAGCGCAAGCCCCAAAAGGGCTAACACGCTGCGGGAAGAAGGAAGCAAGGGGAATTGGAGGGAAAGGGGGGGGGGAAAAATTCAGCGGACGAAAACACGGGCGGGTTTTTAACGGGGGGGAATCAAAATTTTTAATAGAAAAGGGGGTTACAGAATTTTTTAAAAAGCGTCGTGTCAAAAACAAGAAGGGGTCCGGAGAAAGGGGGGTTTCCATCAGCAGAAGGAAGGAAGAGAGAGCACGGGGCAAAAAACGACAGGAAATTCCGTGCCTTGAAAAGGGGGCATCCAACAGAAAGTGGCGACTGATAAGGACTTTGGCAAATTCTCACAAGAGGAGCAAAAGCCTCTCCAGAGATTACCATGATAAACAAGGCCAATGCGAAGAGGAGAATTGCTCCCAACCCGACACTGGGGATAAGAAGGGCGGCCAAACCTAACTCGGTTTAATAACGAATTTGTTGCCGACAAATAGACCAACTTGTTGCCAACGGGTTAAAGGGGGAAAATATTACAGCAAAAAATCCCCTCATGAATACCTCTTTAAAAAAGGTAGGTAGTACTGCTGCCCGCAGCAGTTTTGCCCTTTCATTGCCCTGTACGTAAAAACCAGGGGACCCAACAAAAAACAACATCTTTATGCTTGGGGGAAAAAGCGGCTAGCCCAAAATTGGATACGGGGACTAAGGGGAGGGTATCAAATTTTTGTATAGCCTGAAAGCACTAAGGGAGCTGAACAAACCCCAAAAGTGAAAAGGGATAGAGCAATACGGTAAATTGCTTAAGGAGGCATATAAATTTAGCATAAAAAAAAACTACCGAAATATAAATCCTTGTACCACTGTCCCGGAAAAACCCGCTGCAAAAACCCATGCCTCAGAAACTTGACCACTTTGGGGACCAGCAATGGCATGAGAATGAGAGTGAAAAGTTCAAAAAAAAGAGAGCGGGAAGGACCGTAGACAGTTGGGCTTTCGAGCAAGGGGGGGGAAAGAACAGATCGAAAAGCGGGTTCCCGGGGGAGGGAAAAATGGATGCTACTGTACAAAGAAAGGTGGATTGAAAAGAAAACAAGAGCGAACGAAGGCGAAGAGAGAAGGGACGGGGTAAGCGGGGGGGCCCCAAAAATAAATAAAAGTTTACTAATACGTGACCTTTTATAAATGGAAGGGTTTGGGGAAACATGAGAGGTACATAGTACCAGGGAATGGGCACACGGCGATCAGATAAAGGGTTGAACATTCGCTTCGCATAGAGGGGTTTTGACAGGGGAAAGGCCCAAAAGCACCAAGGCATAAAAAGTAAGCCTTTGGGGATAAATGGGGGTTAAGGGTAGAGAAAGGGAGCAGGAGATGCCGCGAATAATTTTCACCATAATCAAGTTCGATAAAATAAGGGGGAAGTAGTGAAGGAGGGGTTTGAGATCAGCTCCCCACGAAAGATGGGAAGGTTTTAGAAGGTTCAGCCGGTGGACAAGTTGCCTTTAAGAGTAATTGGGTTTCCCGAAACCACTCAAAAGGAGGCCCAGAAACTTGACTGTATCACGTTCAGGGATCGGGGCCAAAGAGGTACAAAGGATGATCGGAAAGACAGAGTGTCTAGTGAAAGTGATTTGGGGGGTTTAGGCTGGAAAAAATTTAAAACCCCTGTGTGGGGGCCCAATTTTAAACACGGTCGACTGCATGTTGGAGAGAAAAGTAAGGAGGTAAGTCAGCGCCCCGCACAGGCAATGCAAGTCACAAATAGAGTGATGACCAAATATTTGATGGAAGACTAAGGCCAAATCATTAATAGCAAGGAGAAAGTTTGTCTAGAACACCCCTGGGGGGACAAACCCTTTACTTTGGGTAAATCCGGGGAAGCACATTATTAACCCAACACGGAAATGCCTGTCAGTTAAAAAAAATTTTTAAAGGAAGGATGGTAATTTCCTCGAAGCCTAAAGGGGTGGCTGGGCAAAAATTTTACCCCAAGTTGTGTCATATCCTTCTCAAGGTCAAAAAATGGCAATAACTGAGTGGGGATTCGCAAAGGCATTACGAACATAGTTTCCAAGCACAGAGGGGTCTATGGGAGAATGCCCCTTAGAAGCATATTGACGAGTGGAGAGACTGTTGTGGTCTCTAAAACCACACTAAACGTCTATTTTCTAACGTTCCATTTTTTCAAACTGCATGTAAAAGCAAGGGGGGATAGTGGGAGGTTTTATGTCCCCGTAGTGCCTGGTTTGCGGAAAGGGGGAACAATGGCGGATTTCCACAGCTGTGGAAGAACTCCTTTTGACCAAATAAGATTGTAAGGCGAAATAGGACTGCAAGGGCTGATGATGTAAATGTTGTAGCATACGAATATGAATGTCGTGGGGCCCCAGCTGCCGATTGATCGACAAGCTGAGAGTGTTGCCCCCAGTTCTTGAATTTGTAAAAGGCACATTTTTACTGTTCTTCTCTGAGAGAAGAAAAGTCCAAGGGTGCTAACTCTCTGGCAGACTTTGAGGAAAGAAATGAGGGCATAGATGGAGTCCCTGAGAAATATTGGACCAGATGATTGCCAATTTCATTGGCAACATCTAGTGGGTTTGCTATTATCAACACCGGCAACCCGCAGAAACAGGAGCCGGGTCAGGAAAATTATTTACCACTCAGTTTTGTATTTTTTTTCCAGACTGCACTCATAGAGGAAGCAGAGGGTGATGGTGGAGACATAATCTCGCCAGCAAGTGCGTTTAGCGTCACTGATGACACGGCGAGCGATCGGACGCTTCTGTTTAAAATCAAGGAGTCGCTCTGTGGTTCTATTGTACCGGTACCTGCCCCATGCAGAGCGTTTCAAACGTACTGCACGAGCACAAGCGGGGAGGCCACCAAGGCACGCATTTCTGAGAATGCCTGCCCGAAGTTTGGGGTATGAATGAGAAGCTGCGGTGAAAACGGAGGACGAGAAGAGGTGTAAAAGCTCATCGATGGAGGCGAAGAAGGAACCTCTTTAAAAACAGTTAGGTGTGAGTAAAGGTTCCAATTTGCCGTTTAAATTGCCAGCGTGGGGTGCGAAGAGGTGGCGAATATGAAGGGGAAGAAAGAATGATTGGGAAATTTGATCACTGTCATGTAAGCCCGGGAAGAACAGACCAAGTGAAGTCTAATGCGGCGGAGGAAGAGCAGATTGAGAGATCGATGAAAGAGAGAGTATTGAGTCCGAGGATCAAAATGGGTGTGAGTACCTGTATTTAAACATGGGGGGGGTGGGTGGCAAGAAAAGCCTCTAACTGAATTCCACGGGAATCACAGTGAAAACCCCCCCCAGAGGAAATGGTGGGCATTAAAATCACCAAGTAACAGAATCGGTGGCGGTAATGACGAAACAAGGAAGGCAAAATCCGGAATAGATAATCCCCGAGAAGGAGAGAGATAAAAAGAACAGAGCGTATACCACCTTGTAAGTGGTTTACGGGCTGCTGTGTAATGCAGCGAAGTATGAACAAATAGCTGATGGTACGGAATATCAGTGCGGAGAAGAAGGGCACTTTCATTAAAGGTCCCATCAGGAAAAGGATCTGAAGAATACAATAAATTATAGCCTGAGATGTGAGAAATTAACAGCAGAGTGAAAATTTTGGTTCCTGTAAGCAAACCCCAAACAGGGGCAACTGGGAGAGTAACATCTGAAGCTCACCCCGATTACCCTGGGGGCCGCGTATATTCCACTGTAAATAGGCCATGATTAAACAATGATAAAGATACTTGAAATCCGCAGGTAAGGGTTCCTAGGACTAGAAGGGTTAGAAAAGCCCACATGCGGAGGCAGTGGAAAATGTTCAAGCAGCAAAAAGGAACGGTGCGCTGTGAAGAAAGGATTTGCGCAGATGGAGCAGAGGAGAGAGAAAGAGGGAAGGGGGAAATCATTTGTCCATTGATGGTTTGGTCTCTGCAATATATTCAGAGATTGTTCAAGTGTTTCGGAATTCAAGATGTCTTTTATGGGAGACAATATTGGGAAGGGTAGGGGGAGGATGAGTAAAGATTGGAACTGTATTGGACTGTACCAAGGTAGGGGGAAAGCGAAAGGGTGGAGGGAACTGGAGAAGCGTGGCAGGGGACAGGGAGGCAGAACCTGGGAGGTGGCAGAAGAGGAAGAAATTTGGGAGGGAAACAGGGGAGGAAGGTACATTACGAGGAGGAGGGTGAACCTCTGCACTTGTAACTGAGCCAGTGAGAGGGGAAGAATTAGGGACAGAGACAGGGAGGGTAAAAATGAGGAGGTGGAAGATGGGTAGGAGGTGTTACCGGACCTTTTTTTGACTTTTGAGAAGTAGAGGGATGATTGGGAGGAGGTGTCGTACGAGGTCTAGTCGATACTGAGGCTTGTGAGAGAAAACTCGAAGAAGCGAGATTAGACTGAGGCGTTGAAGTAGGGACGTCTGAGCCGAGGACAGCAAAAGGATTAGATACAGGAGTGATTATGGGAGAGGTAACCACAGAGGGGGTGTAGAAGATGGGATCCAGAAGTGGGGGGACTTTTTGAACCTCGGAATAAGAAACACGTGGGAGTCTCCTTGGAGGCGGAGATGAGAAACTGCCATGGCATAAGGGAGCCCTTCTGTCTCTTTGAGGAAACGGATTTCCCGCTCGTTTAAATAGACCTGACAACGGCGAGAGTACGAAGGGTGGGGCCTCATGACAGTTAAGGCAAGAGGGAGACGATTGCAAGACGTTTTAAGAATGGTAAATTGGCACCACAGACTGGGCTTTCGGCGATAGATCTGCAATATTTCGCTGGATGGCCAAATCCCCAGCAATTTCTACACTGTTGTGGGTGTAGGGATTCACCTTTCGAACTTGTAACCGGTGTCCTGCTATATAAACTGAGGATGGGAGTTCTGGCTGTCAAAAGTTAAAGGGCCCACTTGCTAGGGTATTGTCTCGCCACGGGCAGGAAAAAACGTAAGTGTTTACCTTGAGGATTGGGAGATCTTGGAGTTCCAGCTGTTCTAGAATGTCAGTGCCACATGTCTGGAAATTTCGTTGAACTATGGTATGGGGCAGAATGACGGTACCACTACAAGAATTGAGGGAATGATGTTTTTCAAGAGTGACAGGAACAGTATCGATATAGGAAAGACGAGAGAGCTCATGAGCCTGGGTAGCATTCTGTACGGTAATGATGCGCGTACCGCTCTTAACCCTTTGAGGGTCGACAGGCCCTCTCCGAAACTCGTTCTCAGGGTCGGCCAAATTTCAAAAAAAAAAAAAATTATTTTTTCTTATGAAAAAATAGAGTATTTTTTTCTAAACATTATAGGCTAAACAAAAAAATTTTAGCGTCAATACTTACCGAGATATGGAGGTGTGAAATTTCCCAAAATTGAACAACATATGGTAACATCGCCGACTGCCATCACCCGGTATTTTTCTATTTACTTTTTTATGTACTATTTTCAATTTTTTTCAATTTTTCTTTTTCTGAGGGAACTTTTATGGCCTCTGAGGCCAACTGATCAGTATTTTGTAAGTTATTTCTTTTTCAATACTACACAATAAGGGCGTAAAACCCCTGTTGTCATTATTTTGTTTACAGAAATATTTACACAAACAAACAATATGAAATGTTGTTTATTACTATTTTTCTATATTTTATATACACATATACAGTCACAGGACATGTTTCTAGAAGTTCTGCAGCCTGTGGAACTCTTTGAAACATGGTGTCATGCACAGGGAGTTTTGCACTCCTCACACATAAAACGAGTGTCTCTGCGTTGTCGTGGGCGTTTTTTTGTATGTGAACAGACGTAACACCTCTTCTGAGCCTTTTTCTTCAAAGCAGTAGCAGGCAGTTTGTCTGATGACAGACAAACAGAATTCGCCGTACTGTGGTTTGTTTCTGGTGCTCATCTTATACATATTATAAGCATTGAGCATGGAAATGTCCAGAAGATGGAAAAACAGTTTGATGTACCACTTATAACTCTTGCGAACACAATCAGCAAACCCAATCTGCATGTCACATTTGTCCACTGAACGCATGTTGAAGGTGTAATCAATCACAGCTGCAGGTTTTAGAATGGGTTCATTTCTCTCTCTATGCTGCCTGCCACTGTCTGCCATTTCATTAGGGTGAATTTTGACAACAGTGTGACATCTCGTTTGTCATTTCCACCGAAATGCAAAGATGTCATTGGCAGCAAAAAGCCTGCACCTCACCTCTGCGAGTGCCAGCATCAAACCTGGGCATATGTTTTCGATTTTTCACGCACTGTGCACACACATCTGTCATGTTCACTCGCAAAAATCACTGAGTGAGGGGCTTTGTGTACCAGTTATCTGTATATAATATATGCCCCTTACCAAGGTATGGTTCTATCATTGTTCGAACCACATCACCTGAGATGCCCAATAACTTCCTGGATTTGCAATGTATAACCCTTTCCCGTGTACACAATAATATCCAATACCAGACCACTGTAACAATCACAAAGCACAAACAACTTTTACCAAAGCGTTTCCTCTTGCTTGTATGTACTGCTTGAAAGAGAGTCTTCCTTTGAACAGAATCAAAGACTCGTCAATTACAAACTTCCTGAAGGGGTAAAAATGGGGTTTCTGAATTTCTGTTTCAGATACACAAACACATTCCTAATCTTATATAACCTGTCAGTTCTGTCAGGCCTGGTTTTATCTGAGAAGTGAAGCATACGTAAAAATTAGCACAAATCGATTCACTGGCATTTATCACTGAAAAACCCGGTGTTGCAATCAGGGGTCTGTTGACCAGTTTTGATTTCACTTTGTGCTTATACACATGTGGCATAAGCATTATTGTGGCAAAGAAAAAAATACAGCTCAGCCACAGTTGCCTCCTTCCATTGGTGTAGAGTGATTTTGGTGAAAAGATTGTGTTTGCCATGGTTGTACTCGTAGTATGTGTTGCTTTCCATGACAATCTTTTCATCAGTGGTTCGTCAAAGAATAACTCGAAACATTCCCGTTCAGTGGCATTGTTCCCAAGTGCACAAGATGGCCGTATTCCACTTTGGCTGCCATCAAACTGGTGGGGATTTGGAACAAAATTGACAGCTTCCTGCCAAACCCAGGTGCGGTCTGTGGTGGGTACTGGACAATGACAGGTGGTTTTTGGTTGTGGAGGTTGTGGTTGTGGAGGTTGTGGTTGTGGAGGCCTGTGTGGTGGGGGGGGTGGGGGATGGGGGCCTTTGTTCTAGATCAGCTGAGGCAGCCCGGGGTGGGTGGCAGCGTGGGTGGCAGCATGCCCACTGCTGGTGCCTCACCGCCGGCACCACTACCAACCACGCACATTTTCCATCCCAATTGCAACGTATCTTCGTCATTTTCTGTCTGTTCCTGTTGTACAGCCACGGGATGTACTCCGAGATACACTCCTTCCCCTTGGAATAGCATATGGCACACTTCCAGAGCGCATAAAATCGTCGTATTACTGACGCTTCACTGGGGAATATTGCACTTCACTATCACTACTGGAACTAGTTTGAAGAGCTTGTAGTTCATATTCACTATCACTATCATCACCCATGCCCTTCATCTGAGTTGGGATTTGGGAAAATAGAAGTTTCTCTTGGGTTCTGGAACAATGAACGTGAACACGAGGGGCCCAGCACCCGAGGTGGAAGGCTGAGGGTCGTCTGGGTTTTCTTCACTATTACCGATATTATGGTCATTAGTTTCGGTTTAAAACCTCACTAAAACCACGGAAACTCATCTTCACTGGCACTTCCATCACTATTAGAAAATGTCCTGGGGAACAAAAAATGTCCCAATTCGCCGAGGGTGAGGAGCTTCTTACCGCGAGGCATGGTGGACATTGTTTACTAAGAGGGCATTCCCCCAATGCACCACTGGGTCCAGATTTTTTTTCTACCGCGCACACTGACCACGCAGACCCATTCTCTCACACCTAGGCCTATCAGCCTTTTCGCGCGAGATTTGAGGCCGCTAGAATTTATGCTACTAGTACGTCAAAAACCCCTACGCGGAAGACGTACTAGTACGACGAAAACCCTCAAAAGGGTTAAAAGCATGAAAAGAAAAAATCTTTACCAACATGGCGTAGGGTGCCTTGCCATACTATGGTCAGAAAGATAGGCAGTAGAGGGAAGTTGGTCGTAAAGTGAAGAATTTAGTCCCCTGTTTCAGTCTGAAACTGAGCGTGGAAAGGTAGTGAAGGACCCTGTCGATCGTTTCTGAGAAGAACGAGAAGGTGGGAAGTATCATCAGCAGGTAAATTGTCGTTGGCGGGTTTAGGCGTGGGACCAGAGTTGGTTCCGACGTGGGAACGGGTCGGCGATTTGAAAATTGCCGCACCTTAGAGGAGAGGCCGGAAGCTAGTCAGAGGAGAGCGAAGGTCCCATAAATCGAAGGAGTCAGTCGAGGCCTCGTACCTGAAGCGGGTGAGGAAACAGCACTGGCAATGGTACAGAGGCAAAGAGGAATGTCTGAAGAGTGGTCCAAAGACGAGGCGGGTCAGAATGGGGGGCGGTATCAAGAAGGGCCCGGGGGTACCAGGGTTTATGGACTAGGGCTGCCATGGTTAGGTTCTTCTTTCTTTTTGTTTTTAAGAAAAAAAAAAAAAAAGAAGAAAGAAAATAAATAAAAATAAAAAAAAGAAAAAAAAAGGGGGGCCCGAGGAGGGATAGGCCCTTTGGAGGAATGAAAGGGCCAGAAATCTCCCTCCCGGCCCAAGAGGACTCAGCACCGCAAGTAGCGCGATGCAGCATGGAACCTGTGCCATACCCTCCCCATCATCTAGTAAACTAACAATCCGGGATAGCAAACCTCACATCTCCCGAGCTACCTCGGTGGACAAAGAGAGGGCGGCCGGATATCCGCCACAAAGCATAAACCTCCTTCGGCCACCACCCCCCCGGGAAACCGAAAGGTGGCTTCCAGAGATACACTCGTCGCCCGAAAGACACCCAAAGCTACTCCGGGATACCGGAGAGGGATCGGGACATCCCCAGGCGATCCAGATTCCACGGCAAACTACGCCACCGCTAAGAACCTCAACGGAATGGGATGGACCCCGGTTATTTCCCTTTTCCTCCACCTAGGAACTAGGCGGCCCGTGGGGAGAAATCCCAAAGGACAAAAAGAGGAAGGGCAAAAGGGAGGGGTGGGGAGGGGGAGGAGGAAAGGAAAAAGGGGAGGATGGGGAGTAATTAGGTTCGGTCTGAGGAAGAAGACCGATAGGTCTAATTCCTCAGACCAAGAGCCTCTTCACCACGCCAAGGAGCCCCCCTTGAAGAGGACTTAGATTCAGTATTATGGGAGCTTGGCGACTTTTGTGGAGGATCTGCTGATGGTCCCTACTTAGTGTCGTTATATTATCTCCTTGTTCCTGATTCTGTGTCGCAGTCGCTTGTTATGTTGCTATTGGGCTTAGCATTCTTTTTATTGTTCAAGCAGACTGTTCTGATTGCCAGTCGGTCAAGAAATTAGTTTATTTGAGGACTTTGTCAGTCACCTGTCTAAGTCTAGTCGAGTCGTGAGACATAGCGAACTACTTAGAGCACTTACACACATACACTTATTTGTATATTGTATTATTAAATGTTAATGTACCAGACGGGTACTTAAGATTATAAATGTGATACGTGCTTTCAGCACAATAATACTGTACACGAGAGAAGTGTTAATTTATTTGATTACTGTAATTTTTTAATTTTTTTTGATTTACGCCTTGACAACTTAAAATTTTTTATTATTATTAAATAAAAAGAAGCGCTAAACCCCAAGGG
>NC_069451.1:36132392-36192369 GCF_026875155.1 Cherax quadricarinatus | reverse complement strand
CCATTCCCATTTTTTGGGACCCACAGTAGTCTTGGAATGTATCCCGGGGATACCCGGGCACTACTATATTTGTACTTTTTTGAGCGCCTCTTGAAATTCACCTAGATCTATAATTAACCCATAAATGGTCCAAGCAGATCTACGTTCACATGTGTAGCGCTACAAAAGTAGATCTAAGTTTTTTATACATATTTTCAAATATAACAAAAAAAAAAGTACAGTGGACCCCCGGTTAACGATTTTAATCCGTGCAAGAGGGCTCATCGTTATGCGAAATAATCGTTATGCGAATGAATTTTCCCCATAAGAAATAATGGAAATAAAATTAATCCGTGCAAGACGCCCAAAAGTATGAAAAAAATTTTTTTTTACCACATGAAATGTTAATTTTAATACACACAAACTGAAAAAGGCATGCACAATTAAATGACACTTACTTTTATTGAAGATCTGGTGATGATTGATGGGATGGGAGGAGGGGAGAGCATTATCTTCTTACTGTTTAGAAGGGGAATCCCCTTCCATTACGACTTGAGGTAGCAAGTCCTTTTCCGGGGTTACTTCCCTTCTTCTTTTAATGCCACTAGGACCAGCTTGAGAGTCACTGACCTCTGTCGCACAACAAATCTGTCCATAGAGCTCTGTACCTCCCGTTCCTTTACGGTTTGTCTAAAATGGGCCACAACATTGTCACTGAAATAGTCACCAGCACGGCTTGCAACAGCTGTGTCAGGGTGATTTTCATCTATAAAGGTTTGCAGTTCAACCCACTGTGCACACATTTCCTTAATCTTTGAAGTAGGCACAAATGGATTCCACAACTGGCATAGGCTTCTCAGGGTTAGCCCCAAACCCTTCAAAATCTTTCTTAATTTCCATACTAATTCTCACCCTTTTTACCACAGGGTTGGCACTAGAAGCTTTCTTGGGGCCCATGGTCACTTATTTTCCAGAAACAGCACCGAAAACACTGTAATAATACGAAATATTCCGAGTGTATGCTTGGATGTTACCGCGGAGGCTGGCTGGTAAACAATGGGACGGCCGGCACATGTGAGGCTGGCTGAGGGCACATTGGACGCGTCTCGGACGAAAATCGGTAAGCGGGTTTTTAATCGGTATGCGCGGCAAAAATTTTGCGATAAAAGTAATTGTTATGCGGAAAAATCGCTATGTGATGCCATCGTTATGCGGGGGTCCACTGTAGATCAAAGTTTTTTTACACATTTTCAAATGTAGAAAAACAAAAAGAAGATCTACTTTTTTTGCATACTTTCAAATGTTGAAAAAACATATATACGTTTGGACCGTTTATGGGTTAATAATAAGGAAAAAAATATTTTATTTCAGCCTGATAGAATGTTTGTAGAGAGATTGGTGACACTTGGTGTGTGTGTGTGCAGAAACCCAGAGTTATGAAGAACATTTTGGGCTCTTCAAGGTATGCAAAGTGTGTGTGATAGTGGAAAATTGTACATATATAGTGTAAATTTTGCAAATGGTGTTGAACAATTGCATTCAGAACTGAATTTCACATTGATCTAAGTTTTTTTTCCAAGGTGTATTGAGTGTTCATAATAGTGGCAATTTGCACTTGCTATTGCTATTGCAAATGCTATTGAAAAATTGCTTGAAATAGAAGTAGTACTTACTATAAAGGTATTTTCATGCTCTGTTCAATTTTGAATGTACTTTTTTTTAATTGTATTTGCAAAATATTGCAGGATAGTTTTATAATAGAAGTTACTGCAATTTCATATATCTAGTCCAGGTTTACTTGTTTGGCTGTGTTGTCTCCGTCTCTCTTGAATTCTAAGGTATTTGTGTTTCTTGAATACAGGAGGTCCCCATGTAGTCTTCCTCTTTCCAGTGTTCCACATTTCTGTTAGGTTTCAAAACTCAGTCATTGTTCACTAGATGTTAACATTGTTAGTGCAGTACCATTACCTTTGATGAGCCATGGCCAGGCTCGTCTGGTACTGGCCTGGTCAACCAGGCTCGTCTGGTACTGGCCTGGTTGACCAGGCTCGTCTGGTACTGGCCTGGTCAACCAGGCTCGTCTGGTACTGGCATGGTCAACCAGGCTCGTTCTGGTACTGGCCTGGTCGTCCAGGCTGGTCTGGTACTGGGCCTGGTCAACCAGGCTTGTTGGTATATGGGCCTTGTCAACCTGGCTCGTCTGGTGGTATGGCTGGTCGACCAGGCTCGTTGGTACTGGCCTGTCAGCCAGGCTTGTCTGGTACGGCCTGGTCAACCAGGCTCGTCTGGTACTTGGCCTGGTCGACAGGCTGTCTGGTACTGGCCTGGTCAACCAGGCTCGTCTGGTACTGGTCTGGTCAACAGGTCAGCCGTATTTTAGTATTTGTCAATGGCTTAGTGCAATAATTTCTTTTAAACACATGGATGAAAAGTTTGTCAGGGTTAAATGTATATCTTTATTTTGTACGAAACTACAAAACACGGCAATCAAATTTATCATTTCTACATCTTGTCATTGGTATTAAAATAAACATTATGAGTTTGTGGATTTTCTACAGTTAAGTCCCCTTATGAAGCTTCCTCTTTACAGTGAGAATTCTTTGTATATGTGATTGAAAAACGTTGGTCCAGATCATGTTGCATGATAAGTTCTTCATGTTATGTTTTATATAGTTGTGGATAAATCTTTAAGAGGTCAGTGTAACAAGGTCTTAATAATTAGCGCTTGGGTTGGTTATTTTGTGTATTAAACCATTACTACAGGCGGGGATAGAACTGCGGTCAACAGTATTAAAACCATACTACAGGAGGGGATAGAACCTGCGATACACAGTAAAAACTCCATTACGATTTCGTGAGGTTATTATGTATTGTTTCGGCTGGATCACTATTGCCACTCAGCTCACACACTGGGTCCAGGGATCAATCCTCGGTTATGGTGGAAAACATTAGGGATAAGTTCCTTTAGACACCTTGCTGTCCATGTTCACCCAGCAATAAAATAAGTCTGCGGTGTTAGTCGACTGGGTGTGGGTCGCCATCCTGGGACAAATTGACCTATTTGCAGGAATTGTTCTGTTAAATAAGTGTCCTTTCTATATAGTAGGTTTTTTTTTTTTACAGTGGACCCCGCATACCGTTCGCATACATACGTTCCAGTCCGCATACCGCTCGCTTTTATCGCAAAAAATTTTGCCGCGCATACCGCTCAAAAACCAGCTCACCGCCTCTTCGTCCGAGACGGGTCTTGTGCGCCTTAGCAGCCTCACATGTGCCGCGGTGGCATTGTTACCAGCCAGCCTCCGCGGTAAATCCAAGCATACAATCGGAACAATTCGTATTATTACAGTGTTTTTGGTGATTTTATCTGCAAAATATATTGACCATGGGCCCCAGAAAAGCTTCTAGTCCAAAACCATTTACAGGCAATAAGGTGTGAAATACTATAGAGATGAAGAAAAAGATCATTGATCAGTATGAAAGTGGAGTGGTGGTATCGAGCTGGCCAGGTTGTATAATAACCCCCACTCAACCATCGCTACTATGGTGGTACAGCGGCTGCTTGCTTGCAGTTACCACGTAGCTGTGGTTGCTGCCACTTGTCAGCTGTGCTGCTACTGTACCACCGTCAGCTGCTGCTGTAGTACGTCTGCTGTCTGCTGTAGCATCGGTCTGCTGCTGCTGTAGCACTGTTCAGCTGCTGCTTGCTGCTGCTGATACCACCATCAGTGCTGGCTGTTGTTAGTACCGTTACTGCTGCTGCTGTAGCCACTGTCAGCTGCTGCTGCTGCCTGCTGTGCACCGTTGTTGGTTGTGGCTTATTGAGAATACCAAGGAAACAATTAACCCAGAGGATTTGCCACAGGGATAACCAAAAAAGTCAGTGTCATCGAAGACTGTCTAACTTAGTTCAATTGGGGTCCTTTATCTTGTTTCCCGGAGGCAACCCACACCTGTCGACTAACACCCAGTGTGAAAACAGGGAAAAATGCCTGGAAAAACTAGTGCCTATATTGGTTGAATTTAACGCAGAAAGGTTGGTTGAGAGATTTAAGAATCGTAGTGGCCATACACAGGTGATAGAGCCTGTTCTGGAATGAAAATGCCAAACAGGATCTACAGTACTCAGGAGGAAAAGGCAAACTCCCAGGGCACACAGTGTATCATCCTGTCATTGCTGCATCTTCAATAAAGGGTAAGTGTTCATTTATTCTTTCATTCTAGTAGAGTAGTACAGGCCACAAGTATATTATGCATGTACTACTTACTATTGTGCATTGTATCTTCTCTTTGTGTTGTAGGAAAATGTATATTTCATGTGGTAAAAATTTGTTTTTTCATACTTTGGGTGCTTGCACGGATTTAATGTGTTTTCCATTATTTATTATGGGGGAAAATTTCATTCGCAGACGATCATTTCGCATAACAATGAGCCCTCTTGCAACGGATATTATTATTTAAAAGATCGCTTATGCGGGGGGTTACCATGTTGCACTGATGTCTGCTATGGTCTGTATACCTTGCATATGTACAGGGACCCCCGTACATTGGGGACCCCGACTACAAAACAGCTCCCAACTCGAGCAATTATGTATGTGTATTTTTGAAAGTGCTATTGTAAGTGTATTTTTGGGGGTACTGAAACAGTCTAAATCTAAATTTACAATATTCTTAACGGGAACAAATTCGTTCGGTAAGGCACCCGAAACAGAATTCTGGAACGAATTAATATCGTAAGTCGGTGGGTCACTGGTATTGTAGAAATAAAAGTTTATTATTATTATTAGATACTCCACTGAAGAGACTGTCCATACACTTGTTGTTTTGCTTGCCCTAGTCACTAAAATAAACTGCTATACCTATAACATTACTAGACTGTAAACCCAAATTAATTTTTCTAGTTCTTGTACTGGGGAATTAAACTCAAAAAATTGTATGTCATTCTAATGCTACAAAATAGTAAACAATAAATGTCATCTTGATGATTCAAAATAGTAACCATAATGTCATTGATGTACTAATTGTACCATCAGGCATCTAATGTACAAAATAGTAACCTAATGTATTCTATGTTCAAAATAGTGACCATAATATCTTCGAATGTACAAAATTTATTATTTATAATTTTTTATTAATGCATCGGCCATTTCCCACCAAGGCAGATGACCCAAAAAGAAGAAACACCTTCATCATCACTCCACTACATCACTGTGTGCCTTGCAGAGGTTGTCTACACTAAGTTAACGCAACTGCATCATCAACACCCCTCTCGAGTACAAGGTACCGTCCTTCCCACCTCACCTGGGACTCAAGTCAGCTTCCCAATTTTCCTAATTCTTCCTAAATGTTACTTTGCTCACACACCAAACAGCACGTCAAGTCATAAAACCATTGTCTCCAATTCACTCCGATCTAACACTCTACACACTCTTGCTGGAAGTCCCAAAGCCCCTCACAAACAAAAACCTCTTTTACCCCTTCTCTCCAATCTTACCTTGCGTGGAAACTCTCTACAGATTTTTTTACAGATCTGCAAGTCATTTCTGTTTTGTTCCATCCTCTCTAATATCTACACACTCAAACGCCTCTCTCAGCCCTCTGGATGATAATTTAGTAACCAGCACTTCCTCTTCAATGTCCAAAACTACGATTCTACATTTTATTCACACGCACATTGCCGTCAGACAACATAGTACCTACAATATAATCTATGGAAAAGATAGTACAAGAGGCCCTTGCTTTATGGTGTGTTGCTAAAGCAGCAGTTCAATTACAGTGGTACCCCGCGAGTTTCGGCCATAATTCGTTCCAGAGGCTATTGGAATCCGTTACTGGAAACGAATTTGTTCCCATAAAAGAATAATGTAAAATTGATTAGTCCATTTCAGACCTCCAAAAAATAGTTACAAAAGCACTTACTTAATACACTTACAAACTGTTCGGTTAGGGCTGTATGAAACTGGGTACCAACTGTATATTCCATCCTTTCATCTTCACCTGTTGTTCCTGTTACTAGCAGTAATAGGTACCTGGGTGTTGGTGATGGTGTGGATCGCATCCGGAGGACAAAGATTAAGGATCCCAGTGGAAAATTAAGCTACAGTCCTTAATGGTACTTTCTAGGGTTATCCTGTGTGGCCTAACCCTTCGGGTTTAAAAATCTGAAGAAAATCTATTCTTGTCCCCAGGATGCATCACACACCAAGTCCTAACACCCGGTACCTACTTACTGCTAGGTAAACGGGACAACAGGTGTAAGCCAAATAGCCAAATGTTTTCCACTCTTTAAGCTGATTGAACCCTAGACCTAGTGTGTCACTGAGTGCTTTACCAATCCAGCTACAGGGATGATACACAAATTATTATACATTAGTAAACATAGTGTAAATTATCAAAGATAACCTAAAAAAAGTTTGACAAAGTGACTTTGTTTCCACTGTGGTCCTTGTAATATCTTATTATTTAAACCTAACGTATGAACCACAGCCCAGCTGATGGGTGTTTACCTCTTCAGGTTACTCACTCCAGGTAATTACAAAAGAGTTACTAACAAACGTCAAAACGACGGTGTATGGATACTTAAATTTCTCCATCACAATTTTCATACCACTCACTCTTGGTTATGCTATAAATTACGAATAAATCAATAAGAATGTATTAATAAGTAAATCCTTTGATTGATGGGGCAAACTACATGACTCACGAAATCATAATAACACGATTGCAAACGAACTATTGAATAAGTGGGATCTGAACCCATGGCCAGTGAGTGGTAAAACTCCTGGAAGTGTGACCATGGGCCAGCTGGCCATGTGTCTCACACACTGGCCTGGAGTTTTACACTCACTAGCCCATTGGGTCAAAACCTATTCTTTCTGTGGTTTGGTCAGCTTCATTCTTTGTAGTACAGTTTTCTTTTTTCGACATTGTTTTGTGTATGTTTTCACTGAGCAGTTGTGAGGTCATGCTGCTCTACTTCCAAAAGCATGACTTGTAATTATGATCATAATTTTTACTGGGGTTGGACAGTAAGCCAGAAGAAGGCCTCAGTCAGATGACCAAAAGTTCACGGCGGGTCACCATATGACTAAGACTCACTTCAGGAAAACACTCTGTCCTGTTTCCTGGCAAAAACCTTACTAACCAAGACACACATCTACAGTGGTGAGTAGGGGTTATGCTAGGTTATTTTAAGTTGGGCTGTGTGGGTTTATTTGGTTTAGGTTACATTTTATGCATTTGTTAACAAAATAATAGAGAATAAAAAGGCACAATAATATCTCAAACTGTATAAAACATGCTCTAAAAATTGCTCAAGTCAGTCTATAAATGGCCAAAGTTCATGAGTATCAGGGCGAGTTTTTAACCTAATTTACTCCTGTGTTACATTCATCCATATCATTCTGTAACTTTATCACTAGTAGCTGTTGTTATTATACAATCATATTTCTTGATTCAGTATCTTGACAATAGTTTATATTTCTGAAACAATTCAGTAAAGAAGATTGAAAACCCTGTGAACCCTTATTGGAGAGCTGGGTTAATTCTTGCAGATAAAGGATGAGGAGGAGGACACTCCACATCCTTCTCATGTATATGAAAGCTAGTTGCTGTACTGCTGTAAGGCTCTGACTGATGAGCAGTATTGCTGCCAGCAGAAAGAGCTGGGCACATCTGGCCAAAAACTTGGAGTCCAGCAGAAAGTAGGCAGTTGCTATGAATTAATACTACTGCACTTCATTAACATGGTGCTCGCTTTAAACGCCTTGCTAAATCCACTTCTTTCCAATTATTTTGTTTTTTTATTTTTCATGCTTGCCTTGCTATTTATAATAACATTATCAATAGTTGTTGCTGTTTCCTTTAATCTGCATCTTTGTGTAGATCAATAAACATGTTTCATTATTTTCAAGTCTACATATTTTTTTTTAATCTTTTCATTGCATTTCAGTGTGTTCACTTCCCCTAAACTTGGTGTTGTTGTTTTCATGTCTATTTTGTTTTCCCTGACATCTCTTGTTGGTTAATTTGTTTCAGTGGTGGAGTCAGTGGGTGTCTGGGATGATGTTTGGTTGGCATGTGATGATTTTACTTAGCTAATCAGTTGTGTAGTCCAAGGTTTTTAAGTGCAGTCATTGTAGGCTTCACACAGTCATTGTTAGGCTTCATGCAGTCATTGTAGGCTTCCACAGTCATTGTTGGCTTCATGGCAAGTCATTGTAGGCTTCACAACAGTCATTGTAGGCTTCATTTGCAGTCATTGTAGGGGACTTCACACAGTCATTGTAGCTTCATGCAGTTCATTGTAAGCTTCATGGAGAATTTCAATTTTTTTATTCAAGCTTTTTATATTCAGTTGTGGTCACTGATGAAATGTGCAAAGCTAACTCCAAGTTGTAATAACACGTTTAAACAACAATGAAGACAGGTAAGGTTTGCACCCATGGCAAGTGCGCCAGGAGTTTTAGAATCACCTTGTCAAGGGTTCAACTCCATCTCCTCTGTTTCTTTTCAGCCAAAACTGAGTTGTCTTGAAGAGCTTCATCAAAACTCTCAAGGAAGTTAACAGGTGATTTTCTTTGATTGGACGTTTTAGTTGTGGTTGAGACTTGGTCAGTTGAAGGGAGCAATGACGGAGGCATCAGCCCTCAGGCTATTGAGGGAGAAAGTTGTTAAAGAGAAACTTGTTCATCTGTAGTAATCACATTTTGCAAATTTTTGTTGCTCCTGGTTCTCTTATGTCTTTACCTGTGGGATATCTGATTAGTGCTTGAGGGCAGTGTAATGATCACCTCCATCTGTTTTAATAAAGATGCAGCTTTCCAGGCAGTGGAGTTGCAGTCAGGTGGGTGATTTAAAGCAAATACTTTAATTTTGATTGCTCTTGGCAAAAAAATTGGGTTTATTTTCACAGGTTTTTGCTTTAGGTTTCCATATCCCTTGTTACTAAATGACTCATTGTTGGACCATTCTAAGAAACCTGGTTGATAATAATAATAACAATGTCCAAGTGTGGAGAGGTTCATATTTTGTTGGAAGGGATCAGAAAAAAAAAACAAACCAGTTTAGCTGGACTTGGAGTCCTGGAGGGAGATGGGATAAATGCTGTTTGGAAGTGACATCTGAACTGTCATTATAGGGGGCACTTCTGCAAAGGACACTTGATGATGCGTGAATGATATTGAAAGTGTTGAATGATGGTGAATGATGGTGAAAGTTTTTCTTACTTTCTCTTGGGTTCCCCGGCCTTGGTGGGAGACGGTCAGCGTGTTAGAAAAATAGTAATAAGAATAATAATCTTTATTTCTACAAGTACATGAGGTTTTGTGGGTAAGGGGCTTGGACTTCCAGCAGGTGCGTGAGCGTGTTAGATAGGAGTGAATGGAGACGAATGGTACTGGGACTGACGATCTGTTCGTGTGTGAGCAGGGTATATATTTAGTGAAGGGAGTTCAGGGGAGGGATACCGGTTATTTTCATATAGTCCAGACTTGACTCCTGGAAATGGGAAGTACAATGCCTGCACTTTAAAGGAGGGGTTTGGGATATTGGCAGTTTGGAGGGATATGTTGTGTATCTTTATGTGTGTATGCTTCTAGACTGTTGTATTCTGAGCACCTCTGCAAAAACAGTGATAATGTGCGAGTGTGGTGAAAGTGTTGAATGATGATGAAAGTATTTTCTTTTTGGGGATTTTCTTTCTTTTTTTGGGTCACCCTGCCTCGGTGGGAGACGGCCGACTTGTTGAAAAAAAAAAAAAAAAAAAAAAAAAAAAAAAACATGTACAAGATATACAGACCTACCTGAAGAAGCTGAGTAGTGGAGCAAACACCTGAGCTTCCCCAGCCACTGCTCCATTTTGTTGTTCTCAAAGAAATTATTATATCCTGTCCAGTCCAATGTGTCTGCCACTTCTAACTTCTACTTCCATTTGCATAAATAAATCCACCTACTGATTTGGACTATTAGATTCTCGTTTTAGCTATGAGTCTACCTTGACACAAGTTTGCTCTCATATTTATATTTTATGCATACCATGGTTCACCATCTCTGTATACATGACTTCTTTATGCTCTATTCTGCATTCAGGATGTTTCTCAGACTTGCTGCACCTAACATACAACTGGCATTTCCAGACAGTCATTTGTTATTATTACCTGAATTTTCACTGTGGAATGGTTGTCCTTCCTTCAAATGATTCATTACATCTCAATCTTTTGAAGAATGTGCCAGAGATATCTGGCAACAGTCAAACCCACACATGGTCTGTTATATGTATTGCAAACAATGTGGCTAAAAGTTGTACTTACTGGTACTCTGTGGGCCTGGCCTGCAAAAACTCTCGCTTACACACGGAGGGGGCTGGGTTGATTCACGGCTAGGTAGATAGAAAACATTTGACACATTTCCTTACACTGTTGTCCTGTTCACCTAGCAGAAAATGGTACCCTGGGTGTGAGTCAACTGGTGTTCGAGTCGCATCCTGGGGGAACATTGATTGAGGACCCCAGTGGAAAATAGTCAGACAGTCCTCGATGATGGATGCACATAATTTTTTGGGTTATCCTGGGTGGGCTAACCTCCGGGGTTAAAAATCCGAATGAAAATATCTTTTATCCTGGGTACACCCACCCAGAGATAAGTGTTAAATTCATAGTATTTTGGCTTTCCGCAAAGTTCTATTCGTTCTTTTGCAAACAACAACTAACACTTTCCCCTCCGTGGTGGGGAACACATTCCTCAGTAGTTCAAGGGATTCATTTCCACATATTTCTTACAAGTCCAATTTTCAACAGGAATGCAACTTTCACTGTTTACAAGAGGAAAGGCGCATGGTATGGTCATGATGTGATGTTATCTAATTGTGTTATCCAGTGACACAAGCAGCTTCAGGTGTTTCCTGAGCCTCCTGGAGAGAGTTCCAGGGGTCAATGCCCTTCACGGCCCGGTCTGTCACCAGGCCTCATGATGGATCAGGGCGGATTCAATCAGCTAATGCTGCTGGCTGCACGCAATCCAGGTTACGAAGCCACTGCCTGGTGGTCAGGGTACCGACTGGAGGCAGGGAGCGTGGGTGTGGGTGGCTGGGGGGATTGGTGGTAGGTTCCCCATTGACTCCAATGGGCGTTAAACCACGCAGGTGTCCACGCGCTCAAAATTTTTTTCCCCTCGCCGAACCGTGTTAAATTACATTTTTCGACATGTTACATAAAATTGTGTCACAATTCCTCATCATGCTATATACCAAATCATGCCAAAATAAACTCCATGTTAATGATGGTCTACTGGTATAGTGAGTGTAAGTTGATTGGTCGTCATCCAGTTTGATATTTGTGTAGCTTGTGTTTAACAGTGTTACTAAGTACAGCCAGGTTTGGGTGGGAGAAGACGTAAGTGGTGTCATCTGCGCATAGATAGATAAGACTGCGTTCGGATTTTTACCCCAAATGGTTAGCAACCAGGATAAACCCAAGAAAGGCAGCGTTGTCACGAGGACTATCTGTCTTATTTCCAATTGGAGTACTCAGTCTTATTCCCCCAGGATGCAAACCCAAAAAGTCAGAAACACCCAGTACCTATTTGCTGCTAGGTGAAAGGGACTCAAACAGGTACAAGGAAATGCACTCGAAATGCTTCCACCCTACGGGATTCAAACCCAGGCCTACGTGGGTGAAGCGGAAGAGCTTTGCCAGCCAGGCCACAGGGTTTAGGGAGTTGCAATGCATTTGAGAGGTCATTGATGTAAACAAGAAAAGAGTAGAGGACCTAGGACATTTCCCCTGTGGCACTCCACAACTATAGGTTGAGTATTGGAGGTCATTCCAATTTGTGTATGCTTACGGGTATATACCAATAAAGATAGAATTTTAGCGTAATTAGAGTGTCCTTTGATGCCAATAATGCTCTAGTTTTCCAGGTACAAGATATTGTGGTCTATGTATCAAATGCTTTACGTTATATCTATGCAAGAGCCCTAGAGGGGATGTTCATTTTTTCAATTGTCTGTATATAGTAATTTGAGCATCTGTTAATGCATCATTGTGTACTTTTTTTTTTTGGCCTGAAACAAACTGACAAGGTTTCAGTATGTTATGGGACAGGAGGTAGGAGTAGATTTGTGGGTAAATAATGTGTGTGAAGTGTTTTTCAGCAGTGTTTAAATTTTCTCGTCGCTACTTTTCCTCCTCCTCAGCTGCATCTCTCTTACGTTATTTTTTAAAACTGTAAAATTTGGTTTAATTTTCACAGGTTTTTTTGCTTTAGGTTTCCACATATCCCTTGTTACTATTTTTATTTTTTTATTTAAAAAATATATTTATGTATTTAGTAAGTGCATTAGGTCCAGAAGCTTTATGGTCGTCAAATTTCACCAGCAGTGAGATGGAAACTGCTATTGGGGTTCATACAGTTTCTTAATCCCAAACAACAACATCAGCGATAAACCTGAGGGATTTTTGTATTTTGATTATTTTTTTTTTCAATTGGAAGGTATGCTTGTGTTTGCAGGTGGAGGTGTTGTGGTAGAGGTATGTGGTAGTTGTGGGAGGGGATAGAAACATAACTATAGTATTAATCAATGGTTGAGTGTATTTTAAACAATTGTCTCCATTTTGTGCTCAAAGAATATGATACAGTGTTACATTTTCTTACAGTGGCTTCATTTCAGCTCAAAACTAAAAATATGAGTTAATTTGGTACCAAATAACTTAAAATAGATTTCCATTCTACATTCATTTCATGGGTTCATTACACAGTCATCCCATGGAAAAGCTAATCCAATAATACAAAAGGGAATAGAAAGAAGAAACATCAAAATGGGTACACACCACACATGCACATACCATTGCTGTGAAATAAAAAAATTGTTTGCATGCATTATAGGTACTGTGCATGTCTTGCTGTAAGTGGGTTACAGTCCCAGCAGTTAATTGGTTCCAAGGAGATCAAGGTCAAGAAAAGGTGTATCTCCTCTTGTCACACCTGAGGCAAGTAACGCTTAGAGTACTGTGAGGCACTGGCTACACACCATATACAGCCTCTCCTCACTTACCGATGATGTCTCATTCCTAAGACTACATAGTAAACGAATTTCGTCAAAAAGTGAGGAGCACACTTAATGGTTAGTGGGTTTGTGTCAACCATTTTGATCTTGTTTTAAAAATATCTTTTGCACCATTTATCACATTTTCTGGTATTTTTAAAATTTGGTACAGTAGTGTATATTGTTATATAAATGAATAGAGGAAATCAGCTCTAATATTATTTGGCTGCTTACTGATCAGAGTGTTGTAAGTCTGAGGCGTCGCTAAGTGAGGAGAAGGCTGTACTTCAGACATCCTGCGTTTGTAAACCCTATCTGTAATTCTCTCTCTTCTCTCCTTGTGATGATTCCCAGTGCATGGCAGTTAGCAGAGGCAACTGCACTGCTTTACAATTCTCATTAATAAATCTTTATTTAAATTATTCTGTTAAAGTGTCTTAAAAACTACGATGTAGTTGTCTGTTGTAGTAAAAAAAATAGAAAATTATTTTTAATAATATTTTTTTTTATTTTTTTTTTTTATGCAGTTTACATATCAGTGATAATGTTGATGTTGGCAAGCATGAGATGCTGTATAATTAGGGTGCTTTATTTATCAGTCAGTTTTTACTACAGGGCTCACCAACTCACCAATTTTTACAACTGCCCACTGTGCATTTTACAAGATATAATAAGAATCCGTGTGCAGTTGAATCCTGCATTTTATTGAAGAATGGTTATGTAGCAGGGACCTTATCACTACAGTGATAAAGCTCTTGGTAGACCCAAACATCTTTACAATAGACACCCTCATCCACTTATTGCTGAAGAATTAGACTTTTGAACAGTTGGGAATCTTCATTGTGGGATATTTTCACAATATTGTTGCTTATGTGCCTTAATTATTCAAGGCTTGTTACTTTCTAAACCTTTTACATCATAGCATATACTGTGTTACTTGTTAAACATACTTGTCAGTATATAATTGCATTGATTTGACAACATGTACAGATAACCTGCATTTTTACAAGAGACAATCTTATGGCAGTGTGACTTAGACCAAGTAACAGTGTCACTTGTTAATGGTACAAGTCAGACCAAAATGTCAATCAGAAGCTTATCTCTCCTATGTGCTGGTTATTTGATTTTTGTTCCTTGTTCTTGTACCTTTTGGTTCTTTATGGCAATTTGCAGTACTTGAACATATTTTCCTCTGGTACTATTGTTTTATGTAGGAAATTTGGTTAACAACTTATTTGTAAGTTAGAGCAGTTGTGACTCCAGAGGTTGGGGACAGTCCCTGGTTTTGCCATATATGTGCATCATCAGAATTGATTTAGCTAGATGAAATAGGTAATGATGATAAATAGTAAGACAAATACGCAAGTTGTGAAGGAGTTTTGTAGGGTCAGTAATTTTGATGATGGATATAAATGATTTCAGAGAACGAAATGTTGTTCGTTAAAGTTGTTCAACTATTTTGTTTTCTTAAAGTTTTTCAAGTTCCTGTTTAAACTTAATTACTATTTTGGTTGGCTAATTAAGGGTTTAAATGTCAATATATAGGTAGTTTTGAGCATGGTGGCTGTAAAGTTTCATCGATCCCTTTTTGAAAAATGTTTATGGGTTTTTTTTTTAAAAGATTGACTAGTTGCAGCAGTGTGCACTGGTTACAGCCCAGTGTGCATGGTTGCAGCCCAGAGTGCACTGAGTTGCAACCCAGAGGCACTGAGTTGCAACCCATTGTGCACTGAGTGGCAACCCAGTGTTACACTGGTTGCAGCCCAAGTGTGCATGAGTTGGCAACCCCGTGTTACACTGAGTTGCAATCCCAGTGTGCACTGATTGCAACCCATGTGTGCACTGAGTTGCTAACCTGTGTACACTGTGTTGCAACCCAGTGGTTGCCACTTCGAGTTGCAGCCTGTGTGCACTTGCAGTCACCCCACTCTGATTTCGCTAATACTTTGGTCGCTGTCTCACGACATATCAGAGTCTTCTCAGAGTTTATATGGCCAGGTGTTGCTTGCAGACATAGATGGAGTTTCTGATTTACTATAATACGTATTAACAACGTTAGCCAGTGCATGTGTGGTAATCTGGGATCTAGTCATCAGGAGTGGTGTTGCAACTCTCAACACCTCTCATAGTTCCTATTGATATTAAGTCATAAAGTTCTTAATGCATCAAGAAATGTTCATGATTTATAAAATGTTGCTTGTACAATTGTAATTTAAATTTCTGTATATTTTGTTTGCATATGCACTTGTGTATTGGGGGGGGGGGGGGGAAAAAGATGTGAAGTGCTATTAAACATGCCACTCCCAGTGATAAGCCTCTGATGATTGTATTGTCTCTGCTTAATATTTTGGAGTTTATTGATAGCCTGTGTCTCAATGGAAGTAGCCCACTCGTGCATCAGCTGCCACAGGTCATCGTGTGAGGAGTCCCCAAGTTATGACATGCAGTTACTAATATCCACACACAAATCAACAATTTTTTTACAAATGCTAGTTCCGTTTGAATACCAATACACAACTTGTTAATAAAGTTGGAGGAGCCACCTTGAGTACAATGTAAATCTTGCTTGCAAATCAGTTCCAGTTAGAACACCAGTAACCAAATTCTTCCCAAAAAGTTGGAGGCAAACCTGTAGTGAAAGTGTAAGGTCTTGCTTTTGACTTCTAACTTTTCCTTATCAACAGTGAGCCGAGTTAAGACTGATTTAGTCTAACATACCCCGGCCGGGATTGAACCCGGCGGTCAATAGAGTCTCAAAACTAGCCGTCACGTTAGCCACTAGACCAGTAGCCACAATATGATTCATCCAACTAGGTTATTGCTACACCCAATAGGAAGGGTAGCAAGGCACTCTGTTGACCACAAATGCAAGTTTTTTACAGACGAATCTCCAGCTAGCGTGGCCCTGACGACTCTAGCTCAAGTCCCTTCACTGCCGTCACCATGACTCAAGAAATCATGGAGTTTTGAGACTCTATGACCGCGGGTTCCAATCCGGCTGGGGTATTGTTTGTTTGAAATCGGTCTTTACGATTTCTTGAGTCATGTTTAGCCGCTGTATTTAACCCGTAAACGGTCCAATCGTATTATATATGTTTTTTCAACATTTGAAAATATGTAAAAAAAGTAGATTCTTCTTTTTTGTTTTTTTTACCATTTGAAAATGTGTAAAAAAAATTTTGATCTACTTTTTTTTTTGGATATTTGAAAATATGTAAAAAAAAAAAAGTAGATCTACTTTTGGTAAGTATTACAATGGTGAACGTAGAAGATCTGCTAGGGACCGTTTACGGGTGAAAGTTAGCTTTGAGGTCATGATGGCTCTTGTCAGCAGGTGAGTAATGTAACATCACTCTAAATCTGTAAAGGGAATCATTTTACAGTGTATTTCATGATAATACTTGAAGATATGAAGATTTTATGTTGAAGCTTACTGGTGCCTGTGTCCTTGTGTAAATTATTAAATAATTAAAATAGTTTTGAACCTGTTACAATTCTGTGAAAATCCTGGTGGGATTAGTTGAATTGTTACTTAATAAGAGTCTGATGATCCGGCATTGTTCAGATTATGGTATAGGCTGCTACTGGAGAAAACTCCTTAGTCAGTTTTTATTTACTTGTCCTAAAAATATTTTGAAGGATCTTGTGTTCTGTTATTTTAGTTTTATACGTTAATAAATTAAAAAAATTTTAACAAATTTAGTTGTTTTGAGTATTTAGAGAATTGTTGGATGGTTGGTATATAAATGGTGAACAGCTTAGGCCTAGCTGGGGGGTTGCATGAGATTTATGTAGGTAATGTAATAGTGACCAGCTTAGGCCTAACTGGTGGTTGCATGGGATATATGCAGTGTATGATGCAGTAAGTCAGGTTTAATTATATACTGACCTGTTTGTTTGTCACCTTTGAGATTTTGAAACTCAAATATTGTGTTTAATGAACTTTGAATAAAAAGTAGGCTGTGTTCTTTGTTATATTAATACTGATGACATGGAAGTACATGTTGGTCTTATAACTTGTTGGTTACCTATAAACATGTTATGGTACCTTATAACATGTTGGTACCTATAACATGTTGGTGCCTATAACATGTTGGTGCCTATAACATGTTGGTGACTATAACATGTTGGTGCCTATAACATGTTGGTGACTATAACATGTTGGTGCCTATAACATGTTGGTGCCTATAACTGTTGGGATTATAACAGGTTGGTGACTATAAAATGTTGGTGCTATAACTTGTTGGTGACTATAACATGTTGGTGACTATAACATGTTGGTGCCTATAACATGTTGGTGACTATACCATGTTGGTGACTATAACATGTTGGTGACTATAACATGTTGGTGACTATAACATGTTGGTACCTATAACATGTTGGTACCTATAACATGTTGGTACCTATACCATGTTGGTGACTATAACATGTTGGTACCTATAACATGTTGGTACCTATAACATGTTGGTACCTATAACATGTTGGTGACTATAACATGTTGGTACCTATAACATGTTGGTACCTATAACATGTTGGTACCTATACCATGTTGGTGACTATAACATGTTGGTACCTATAACATGGTACCTATAACATGTTGGCCTCTTCAAGGGGGGCTCCTTGGCGTGGTGAAGAGGCTCTTGGTCTGAGGAATTAGACCTATCAGTCTTCTTCCTCAGACCGAACCTAATTACCCCCCAATCTCCCCTCCCCTATCCCATCCTCCCCATCCTCCCCTTTTTCCTTTCCTCCTCCTCCTCCCCACCCCTCCCTTTTGCCCTTCCTCTATTTGTCCTTTGGGATTTCTCCCACAGGCGCGCTAGTTCCTAGGTAGGGGAAAGGATACCGGGGTCCATCCCATTCCGTTGAGGTTCTTAGCGGTGGCGTAGTTTGCCGTGGGATCTGGATCGCCTGGGGATGTCCCGATCCCTCTCCGGTATCCCGGAGTAGCTTTGGGTGTCTTTCGGGTGACGAGTGTATCTCTGGAAGCCACCTTTCGGATTCCGGGGGTGGTGGCCGAAGGAGGTATGCTTTGTGGCGGATATCCAGCCGCCATCTCTTTTGTCCACCGAGGTAGCTTGGCAGATGTGAGGTTGCTATCCCGGATTGTTAGTTTACTAGCATGATGGGTAGGGTATGGCACGGGTTTCATGCTGCATCTGCGCTACTTGCGGTGCTGAGGTCCTCTTGGGCGCGGAGGGAGATTTCTGGCCCTTTCATTCCTCCTAGGAACTATCCCTCCCCGGTCCCCCCTTTTTTTATTTTTTTTATTTTTATTTTCTTTTCTTCTTTCTTTTTTTTTCTTAAAAACAAAAAGAAAGAAGTAACCTAACCATGGCAGCCCTAGTCCATGAACCTGGTACCCCCGGGCCCCTTCTTGATACCGCACCCCGTTCTGACCTCGCCTCGTCTTTGGACCACTCTTCAGACATTCCTCATGCCTCTGTACCTATTGCCGGTGCTGTTTCCTCACCCGCTTCAGGTACTGAGGCCTCGACTGACTCCTTTCGGATTCCGGGGGTAGTGGCTGAAGGAGGTATGCTTTGTGGCGGATATCCGGCCGCCATCTCTTTTGTCCACCGAGGTAGCTTGGCAGATGTGAGGTTGCTATCCCGGATTGTTAGTTTACTAGCATGATGGGTAGGGTATGGCATGGGTTTCATGCTGCATCTGCGCTACTTGCGGTGCTGAGGTCCTCTTGGGCGCGGAGGGAGATTTCTGGCCCTTTCATTCCTCCTAGGAACTATCCCTCCCCGGTCCCCCCTTTTTTTATTTTTTTTATTTTTATTTTCTTTTCTTCTTTCTTTTTTTTTCTTAAAAACAAAAAGAAAGAAGTAACCTAACCATGGCAGCCCTAGTCCATGAACCTGGTACCCCCGGGCCCCTTCTTGATACCGCACCCCGTTCTGACCTCGCCTCGTCTTTGGACCACTCTTCAGACATTCCTCATGCCTCTGTACCTATTGCCGGTGCTGTTTCCTCACCCCGCTTCAGGTACTGAGGCCTCGACTGACTCCTTCGATTTATCAGACCTTCGCTCTCCTCTGACTATGCTTCCGGCCTCTCCCTCTACGGTGCGGCAATTTTCAAATCGCCGACCCGTTCCATGTTGGACCAACTCTGGTCCCACGCCTAAACGCCAACGACAATTACCTGCTGATGATACTTCTCCACCTTCTCGTTCTTCTCAGAAACGATCGACTATAACATGTTGGTGACTATAACATGTTGGTGACTATAACATGTTGGTGACTATAACATGTTGGTGACTATAACATGTTGGTGACTATAACATGTTGGTGACTATAACATGTTGGTGACTATAACATGTTGGTGACTATAACATGTTGGTGACTATAACATGTTGGTGCCTATAACATGTTGGTGCCTATAACATGTTGGTGCCTATAACATGTTGGTGCCTATAACATGTTGGTGACTATAACATGTTGGTGACTATAACATGTTGGTGACTATAACATGTTGGTGACTATAACATGTTGGTGACTATAACATGTTGGTGACTATAACATGTTGGTGACTATAACATGTTGGTGACTATAACATGGTCCCAACTGATAAACTCAGTTACAAAGATCAACATTTATGAATGCCACACTTTGAAAGAGATTGAATTTGTACAAGAACTGAACCACAGATATATACATATGAACATAGCAGTCCTATGGGCAGTTGGAAATGCCAGGTGCAAGGGGCTAGTAACCTCTTCTCCTGTATAAATTACTAAATTTAAAAAGAAAAACTTTTGTTTTTGTTTTTGTCTTTTTAGGTCACTTTGCCTCAGTGGGATATGGCTGGTATGTTGAAAAAAAGAATTTGTACAGGAACTGAACCACAGTTACATGTGAATGCAACAGTTGAAGGTCAGTGATACAAACAATTGGTTAATAATTATGAGCACAAAAGGCATCTTATTGAGTTGAACCTTGAATGGCAATGTTTGGTTAAGTGACAAGAGATGGAGACAGTTCATAATTGACAAGTGGTGATGACACAATACAGAGAGGAACTTTAGTGAGATACTTTGCCTATGGAGAGGCTTCTTCAGTCATTCATTGACTGAAGAATCCAATTTCACAGGCAGAACTTCTTGATTGAACTTCCTCTTTTCTGGAAACATAAACACACTGGCTTCTATAACATAGCTGAACCACTTGCCAAGAAACTTCTTCATCGCTATCCCACATAAGAACATAGAACACTGCAGAAGGTCTGCTCACAACTTATCCAATACCCCTGCCAAACTACCCAAGATTTTAGACTCTATAACCCCACCTGGTAGATCATCAGATGCAGCATTCTCCACCTGACCTCAACATTCTGAACCTGACTATAAATACTCGCATACCTTCCACCCCAGGTAGATCTGTTTGTGACTTGAAAAAGGACACTGTGTGGGCAAAACGTTGTCAAAGGATCACATTAAACTGCATATGTGTTTATGTTTCCATTGTGTCGGTATTTTATACCATTTATTTTCCTCTTCACTGTTGTGTATTTTCATAAGAGGTAGTAAAAGTGGCTAATATAATCAAGGTGCTGATATTCAATCTTCAATACTGTGTAGTGATGAATGACCCTAATGGGTTTAGAGCTATTGGTGTTCTCCAGGGAGATGCCTTGATGCCAGTGAAGGGCTCTTGATCTAAGGCATTTAATCTGTATTACCCTTGTTGGTTTAGCACTTAGTTTTGATTATAAGGAATTGGATCAAATCTGAATGCCTCCCAAGGTGCTATGATCCACATATGGATCTGGGATGGCTCTGGTGGTTAAAGCTTGTTACAAAAAATGCAATTCTAAAAGCTTAGAGATCTCCAGTGAATACTAGAAAGGACTGCCCTTCTAGCATCCAGCCTGTTACTGGGTTTTTGTAACAATTAGTCAGTATCCTTGTCCAATTATCCATTAGAATTCAGTAAGTATTATTAGTGCTTCAGGATTACAACTGGTAGGCTACTAACTAGAGAAATTAAAATTTAATAAATTTATTAAGTTGTCTGCAGCGCTGTATAGCCCTTGTGGCTTAGCGCTTCTTTTTTATTATAATAATAATAATAATATTAAGTTGTCAAGGCGTATATCAAATTAAATTAAAATAATTACAGTAATCAAAATAATATTAATCACTTCTCTCGTGTACAGTATTATTGTGCTGAAAGCACGTATCACATTTATAATGCTTAAGTACCGTCTGGTACATTAACATTTAATAATACAATATACAAATAAGTGTATGTGTGTAAGTGCTCTAAGTAGTTCGCTATGTCTCACGACTCGACTAGACTTAGACAGGTGACTGACAAAGTCCTCAAATAAACTAACTTCTTGACTGACTGGCAATCAGAACAGTCTGCTTGAACAATAAAAAGAATGCTAAGCCCAATAGCAACATAACAAGCGACTGCGACACAGAATCAGGAACAAGGAGATAATATAACGACACTAAGTAGGGACCATCAGCAGATCCTCCACAAAAGTCGCCAAGCTCCCATAATACTGAATCTAAGTTCAGCATGAGAAAATCACCGACTGTGATAGTACACAGATACCAATACAAATTAGGTCAGAAGCTACAGCTCAGGACCTGAGTTGCTCCAAGTGTCGAAGCAACACACAACCTCAGTACAACGTCGAAAATCACTAAGTCTCGACAGTGTTCTGTGAACAGAGTTCTACAGAACATACAACAATAATGAGATGAGAGACGATCTTCCAACAAGGGAGATTTAGGCTCGTCTTGTCTAGAATACGTCTAACCACCAAGAGAGTCTAGACCAGACTGAATACTTCATGCGAGGTGAGGACACCCCCCCTCGATCACGTGATAACTCCGTGGACAGCTGCTGCTCAGCAACAACGAGAAGCCGGCAGAGTAACGAGCAAAGAGCGATAATTACAGTAGTTAGACAATCAAGACTTGAACTGAGCACATAATATGTTACATCCTACCTAACAAAATTTAACTAAGTCAAATAATAATATAAAGCAATATATTCACGATTTAGCTATTAGCGCCCCTCAAGGAAGGTTCCTTGATGTTGGTGAGGAGCTCTTGATTTAGGGAATTGGATCTGTGCTCCAGTTCCCTGAATTAAGCCTGAATGCCTTCCACATCCTCCCCCCCAGGTGCTGTATAATCCTCTGGGTTTAGCACTTCCCCCTTGATTATAATATTAATAATAGCTATTATCGCAAATATAAGCAATATAAAATTATATGAAAAGGTAATATACATGTAATATATATACATTGCAACCCATTCAGGGGTTGCAACAAAGCTCTTGCTTCACACGGCGAGGGCCTGGGTTTGATTCCCAGCCAGATTAGAAACATTGGGCGTGTTTCTTTCCCCCTGTTGTCTATGTTCCCCATACCCCTCGAGGAAGGTTCCTTGATGTTGGTGAGGGGCTCTTGATTTAGGGAATTGGATCTGTGCTCCAGTTCCCCGAATTAAGCCTGAATGCCTTCCACATCCCCCCCAGGCGCTGTATAATCCTCCGGGTTTAGCGCTTCCCCCTTGATTATAATAATAATAATATGTTCCCCATCTGGAACTCATTACCTGTAAATATAAAAGAAACACTACCTGTTTATAAATTCAAGTCTCTTCTCAAAGATCACTTACTCACCCAAAACCAAATAAATACTGAATAACTGAACCTTATAAATTGTATATCTTAAATGTTTCTCACAATTATATCACATAAATGTTAAACCTAAAACCCAATCTAACTTTATTATTTTTTAAATACACTACCTAACAGAATACTCCATTCTACTGAATGTACAACAATGCATACAGCCATATGACCTGTCTTTGTAATACTCACTTGTGCTTTATAGTAATCTGTTTACATTAAAGTTTTATCACCGATGTCATCATTGCTTAGTTCATCTTAAGTTAATTTTAAGCCAGCCCGTAATGCTATGCATAGTATAAGTGGCTTTGGCATACTGCTCTTTTTCTGTATTTTTTGTACCTCTGTATGTGTGCACAAATTTTTAAATAAATAAATAAATAAATAAATACCCGCATACCCAAACAAAAACAGTGGCACACAGCTCTTATTGTAGCGCTCTTAAGTGGTGATATCCAAATTAATCCAGGACCTCAAACTATTGTGCAGAGGCAAAACAGACAGATAAATGACTGCGATAATGACGGTCTAGTAGCTAGGAACGATAACCTTAATTCCATATGTAATGCATTTCATAGGTCAGTGTGAACAAACACCATTATTATCTCAAACACTACCAAAAAGGTGCTACACGTACTAAAGCGCGAAAAACAAAAAGGCACCTTTTTAAACTCCAGGTGGGTGATGGGATATATGTAGCAAAATGGTTTAAGCTAATTGTGTATGTCTTGAAATCTGAATGGAAAAAATGAGACCATAGCAATATGTTTGTTAGTGGCTGCTTGGGTGTACTAGTGATGAGGTGCCTGGGTACTAGGCACATTGAGGTGTTTTCTCTAAGATTGATTTTTGCAATTTTATTGCTTTCTTGTTATCAGTTGATAGAGGCAGCCTTACTGTTGCACAGAAGATGTAATTTTGTAATTATTGGTATAAATATATTTTAACATGTCAGGTTTCTAAGAAATGTAATGATTTTGAAATTGTGAATAAATTATAATTTTCATTTACAGTATTGTGTGGAGAAGTTGAGGACCCAGGAGGTGACTGCATTGTGGATGAACATTAGTACATGGACAAGAAAATGGCTGGGAGGATCCTTAATGGCAAGAATTTGGAACCTGTCATGATAACCAGGGCAGGTGCAGTATTACCAGCACTCCACAAGTTTCAACTATGTATCTTTTGTACTCTGGGCTCTTGAACCAAGGAATAAGAACTGATCTGCTTACCTGGATAGAACCCTTAAATGAAAGGTGTCTGATCAAGGAATTGGAGATCACCTTTTTTTTTTTTGGATTATAGCCTTATATTCATTCATAAGGTACTGCTAACCCTTAAGAGTTTAGCTCACCCCCAACCTGAATAATGTAGTATCCATTGCAATTCCTTATCTTCCCTCTCCCTTTCTCTATCCCTGCTAACCTCATATTCCTATCCCTCGACCGCATCCTAAGCAGGGGAGTAGTGGGACAGGGACACAGCATGTAAGTCTGGAGAGGTCAGCACCTCAGGGAGTGGAATAACCTCGCAAGCATGGTCCACCCACTGTTCCCCAATGGGGTTACCCTCGGGGGTTTCTTCTCAAAGGGGGGAAGACTTTTCACCTACCTCTAGGTGTAGTGCTGTATACCCGTTTTCGTTTTACACTTCATTCTGATTATAACCTAAGGTCTAGTAATGGCTGGTGGGGGGACGAGTCCTCACGCTGACAAGCCCTGACTGACGACTCCTCTTCATAATGCTCAGGGATGTACCCACATTATTTAGCAGACAAGCAGCAGCACAGCGATCCTCACAGCATGTATGACTGCCGGATCTTACTGGATAAACCAGGAGAACTCACAACGGGCTGTAATCCTGCCCACTTTCATCCTAATTCATTCCATGTACCTTACCCTTTGGATCAGCCCTGTAATCCTACCTGCACACCCATCCTAAGTCTCTCCGTTATTTTCCCTCTGATCTACCTCCGTATTCTCATGCCCACATCCTTCCTCTCGTCTTTACCAAGTCTCACTTCTTGTCTCTTCCTCTCTGCTAACCAACTCTCCACCCTCGCATTTCTTTCCCTGTGGAGCAGTAAAAGTTTAAGTTTTTAAGAGAAATGATATAAATAGACTTTTGTGAATAAATTATTAAGTTTTTCATTAAACAGGGATTGTATGTTTAAGAAGGAGTTGAGAGGGGAAGGATCACCAGAGAGGTGACTGCTTATTAAAGAATGTGTGTAGTCAAGAATGAAGGTGAATAGATCTTTAACTTCTTGAGTGTCCAGATTCCTGATCTTAAGTGGTCCACGTGTCAAAGAATCCTTCAGAAAAAAAAAATTCGTTTGAAATGGTAGAAATTATTTTCCTAAGGTAATAAAAAACAAAAAATTTTAATGGTGAATTGAATAAATTGGTGCATTTTGCAAATTTTGCTATGTCAGCATATTTACATATCAGGAATTTTGCCCCATTTGAGTCCAGTTTGAAGCCAATTATGTAGTTCCAGTCAACCAAATTCTTAGCTATCTTGCTAGCATGTCTTCGAGTTTTATTGATTTGCAAACCCAAAAAACCACCCAGTCCGACTATTTTAACTATCAGGTAATCAGAAATTTGTAATTGACTCGATTTCAAAATAGTCTGTAAAGAAACAATACTACTGGCTTTCCTCCCTGTTTAGTATTAGTTAGCTCTCCCAGTCTTTACACATGAAGTTCTATTTTGAATTTTTATTCACATGACAAATGAAAATTTACTGTTAACGTCTTTAGGAGTTTATTCAACCACCCCCCATTCTGATAATGGATGTCCCCATTGCATTCTTCTTCTTTATTCCTGCTTCCCTTCCTCTACTATCCCTCTGCTAACCTTCACATTCCTATCCTCACCCCTCCTAATAACAGGTGGAAGTTGATGGACAGGGACAAAGCATTTAAGTCTGTATTAGTGGTGCAGCACCCCATGGAGTGGAATAAGCCTGCAAGCATGGTCGGGGTTTCATCTCAAAGGGGGGAAAACTTCTCACCTACCTCTAGGGTGTATGCTGTATAATCCCTTGTTGGTTATAGTGCTTCATTTTTTGATTATAATCTTAAGATGTATAAGTGGCTGGGTGGGGGGAGCACGAGTCCTCACCAGACAAGCCTGACTGACACACTCTTCATAATGCTCAGTGGATGAACCACATTATGTTTTAGCAGACAAGCAGCAGCACACACAGCGATCCTCACAGCATGTAAGACTAACCGAAACTTATTGATAACCAGGAGACCACTAACGGCCTTTAATCCCCTGCCCTCTCAACCCAAATCAAGGTCACTCCATATACTTACCTTTGATCAAGCCCGTAATCCTACCTTGCACACCCCCTCCTAAGTTCTCCATAAATTTTCCTTCTGATTCTCTCCATCATATCTCCTTACCGTAGAAACCCCCCCCATCTCTTCCTCACCTCCTCCTTCCAAGTCTTCACGGTCATTTCCTTCCCTGTTAGCTTACAGTCAAAGTTAAAAGTTTAAGAAAAATGCTATGAATAGACTTTTTTGAATGAAATAAAATTTTCCATTACAGGATTTGTATGTACAAGAAGTGAGATCCAGAGATGGGTGACTGCTTAACTAAGAAGTTAAGTGTTGGTCAAGAATAAACTAAGAATGTTCTTCTAACCACTTAGGTGCCAGAAACCTACAGATCTGACGAAGTGACCACATGTCCAAAATCTTCAAAAAAAAAAAAAAAAATTTTTTTTTTTTTTCTCCGATGAAATGGTATAGAATCTTTATTCTGAGGTAATAAAACAAAAAGTTATAACTTGATTGAAAATTGAGACAAAAAAAAAACAAATTTTATTCTTAAATGACAGAATAATAGACGTGATTAAAGCTTTGTACAACTAATCTTTTATGAATAAAGAGGTTATAAAAAATTCTCTCAGACTATACTGAGCCAAACAAATAATATACTGACACTGAATAATAACAATCATAGTTTATGGGTTATAAAGCCTCTTCCTCACTAGAGCTGCGTACTCTTTTGCCGACGACGTGGACTTGTGATGGCTCTCTCTGACCAGTATGCATAACTAAATAATGTTATTTGTACCTATCCGACATATGAACAAGCTGGTTCTAACCAACCGGTTGTTTTCAACCACAGAAAATCCTATCCGATATTCCTGAAATAAAAGGATTATGTAGAAACAGAATGATAGAACTATACGTACGATGGCGTTACTAGTGAATAGGTGGACCTCAGACAAATAGAGAAATTAACAAATAAATCCCCAGGCCCTGATGAACTTTTTTGCAAAAGTTGATAAAGGAATGTAAAAGTAACTTAGCATACCTTGGCTAATCTTTTTTAACATACAATTAAAAACTGGCATAGTGCCTGATAAGTGAAATGGCAACTGTAATACCTATTTACAGAAGGCATGTGACAGGGCCTATGTGGCTTTTGAACTATAGAACAATAAAGGCAGCCTACCTCCATAGAGGAAAATTTATTGAATCAAATAAATGCCGAGAGAGCAATTTCGGCGGGGCCAGTCTTGATATGCATAAATTGATTAACGAAACTCACAAACAACAACGGATTTATTACTAAAACTAACGAATTTTTACAACGAAATATACTAACTTTTTTCACTAAGGGTTTTTGAGGATGTAGATCATGGTAATGAAAAGATATTGTGGGTATATTGAACTTTCAGTAAGCTGTCGAATAGAGTCCCACACCAGAGTCCTATTGAGGAAACTCACTACCTCCACTACAAGGGGGGCTCCTAGGCGAGGTGAGAGGCTCTTGGACTGAGAATCTAGACCTATCGTCTCTTCTCCCAACCGAACCAAAATTAACCACCTCTACACGCTCTTACCTTACCAACCAAACCCACCTACCCCCCAATCTCCGCCCCCCTATCACCATCCTCCCCATCCACTCTCCCCTTTTATCCTTTCCTCCTCCTCCTCCCCACATCCTCCCTTTTGCCCTTCCTCTTTTTGTCCTTTTTGGGATTTCCTTTTCTCCCACAGGCGCGCTTAGTTCCTGGGTAGGATAAAGGATACCGGGGTCCCATCCCATTCCGTTGAAGGATCTTAGCGGGGCTAGTTTGCCGTAGGAATCTGGATCCGCCTGGGATGTCCAGATCCCTCCTTTCTCCGGTATCCCGGAGTAGCTTTGGGTGTCTTTTCCGGTCGACGAGTGTAACTCTGAAGCCACCTTTCCGAATTCCCCGGGGTCCGGGGGTGTGCCCGGAAGGAGGTATGCTTTAGTGGCGGATATCCGGCCGCCCTCGTACGTCTTTTGTCCACCGAGGTAGCTCGGCATATGTGAGGTTGCTATCGCTCGATCCCCCGGGCCTGATTGTTATTTTACCTAGCATGATGGGCTAGGTAGGGGGGCAAAACTGGTTTCGATGCTGCATCTTCTGCCGCTACTTGCGGTGCTGAGGGAGGTCCTCTCTTGGGGGGGGGCGGCGGAGGGACCGATTTCTGGCCCTTATTTCATTTCCCTCCTTCATATCATTCCTCCAAGTACCTATCCCTATCACCCGGACCCCCCACCGCGTCCCCCCCCCCCCCCCCCCCTTTTTTTTCTTTTTTTTTTTTTTTTCCCCACCCCCCTTTTTTTTTTTTTTTTTTTTATTTTCTTTTTTTTTTATTTTTATTTATTTTCCTTTTCTCTTCTATTTCTTTTTTTTCTTAAAAACAAAAAGAAAGAAGTAAAACCTAAAACCATGGGTCAAGAGAAAGAATACAAGAGGGGTCAGAAAGAAATCATGGGCATCCCAATACATGAACCTTGGTACCCGCTCCCCCCCCCCCCTGGTACCCTACCCACCCCCCCAAACCCCCCCCCCCCCCCCCCTGGGTAACCCACCCCCCCCCCTCCCCCCGGGCCCCTTCTTTATAACCGCACCGCCACCTGGCCCTCAGACCCATCCTCGTCTTTGGGACCCACTCTTTCTTCAACATTCTCAATTTCCACTTTACCTATTGCCGGTGCTGTTTCCCTCCTCCACCCCTTTCCAGGTACTGAGGCCCCGACTGACTCCTTCGATTTATCAGACCTTCGCTCTCCTCTGACTAGCCTTCCGGCCTCTCCTCGTTCCCTCTACGGTCGGCAATTTCAAATCGCCGATCCCTTCCACGTGGAACCAACTCTGGTCCCACGCCAAAACTCCAGACGAACAATTACCGTGCTGATTGAACTTTCTTCCTCCCACCTCCACCTCACCTCTCTCGTTCTTCTCAAGAAACGATCGACATATACTTCCATCACTAATACCCTTACCACGCTCAGTTTCAGACTTAACATGGACTAAATTCTTGCACTTTAATAACCGACCAACTTCCTCTTACATGCCGTATCTTCTGACCATAGTATTGCACGCACCCTACGCCATGTTGGAAAAGATATTTCTTTTCATAGCTCTAAAGAGCGGTACGCGCATCATTTAACCGGAGCAGAAATGCTACCCAGCTCGTTGTAGCTCTCGTCGTCTTTTTCCATATAGAAACTGTTCCTTTCACTCCTTTAAAAACATCATTCCCCCATCAATTCCTTGTAGTGGTAAATCCGTCCATACTGGCTGATTCTGTTCTGCTGCAGCCCCATACCATAGTTTTCATTCAAACAAACTTTCCAGACATGTGGCACCCTGTGACAATACTAGAAACATCTGGAACTCCAAGATCCTCCTCAATCCCCAAAGTTAGACACTTACGTTCTTCCTGCCCGTTGGGCGGACACGAATTAAAAAACCCCTACATGGTGGCTATTCGTTTTAAACTTTTGACAGCCGATAACTCTCCATCCTCAGTTTATTAATAGCAGTACATCGTTACAAGTTCGACAGGTGATCCCTACACCACAAACAGTGTATAAATTGCTGCGATTTTGGCCATCCAGGCAAGCAGCAGGGCGAAATATTGCATTTCACGCCCGAATGCCGCCCAGTCTGTGGTGCCGTGATACCATTCTAATACCGTCTTTGCAATCGATCTCGCCCTCCCTCTTGTTCCTTAACTGTCATGAGCCTCAACACCCCTTCGTACTCTTCGCCGTTGTCAGGTCTAAACGAGCGGGAAAAATCAAAAAAACCAAAACCATAGGGGTGTGGTCACACCAGGGACACCAGTGTGGTCCACCCCTGGACAAACCAAGTGTGGTCACCCTGGGGACACCATGTGGTCACCCCTGGGACTACCAGTGTGGTCACACGGAAACCATAATGGTCACACTGGGAACCAGTATGGATCACCCTGGAACAGAAAGGACCAGTAAGGTCACCCAGGGACATAACACATATGGTCACCCCTGGGACACCAGTAATGTCACCCTGGGACACAGTATGGTCACAGCAGGGCACCAGTATGGTCACACCTGGACACCAGTATGGGCCACCGCTGGGACAAGACCATAATGGTCTCCCTGGACACCAGTATGTCACCCTGGGTACACCAGAATGTCACCCCTGGGACACCAGTAATGGTCACCGCTGGGACACCAGTATGGTCACACTGGAAAAAAAACACCAGTAGGTCACCCTGGTACAAAATTCCAAAAATAAAGTGCCTTTAATGATATCCTATTTGTAATAGTGCTAAAGTCTCTTTCAGCTCACACCATGGAGAGTCCGGGTTCGATTTCCCGGCGGGATGAAACATTTCAACGAGTTTCCTTACAAGCCTGTTGTCGCTGTTCACCTTAACAGCAAGTAGGTACCGGGTGTTAGTGGACTAGTGGTGGGTCGCATCCTGGGTGTTAGTGAACTGGTGTGGGTCGCATCCTGGGTGTTAGTGGACCTGGTGTGGGTCGCTTCCTGGGTGTTATTTGGATCTGGTGTGGGTCACATCCTGGGATGTTAGTGGACTGGTGTGGGTCACATCCCTGTGTTTAGTGGACTGGTGTGGGTCCCAATCCCTTGGTGTTAGTGGCTGGTGTGTTCGCATCCTGGGTGTTAGTGGACTGGGTGTGGGTGCATCCTGGGAGAGTTAGTGGACTGGAGTGGGTCACATCCTGTGTTTTAGTGGACTGTGTGGGTCACATCCTGGGTGTTAGTGGACTGTTGTGGGTCACATCCTGGGTGTTAGTGGACTTGGTTGTGGGTGGCATCCTGGGTGTTAGTGGACTGTGTGGGTCACATCCTGGGTGTTAGTGGACTGGTGTGGACACATCCTGGTTTTAGTGGGACTGGTGTAGGTCACATCCTGGGTGTTAGTGACTGGTGTGGGGCACATTCCCTGGGTGTTAGTGGACTGGTGTGGGTGTGCATCCCTGGGTGTTTTAGTGGACTGGTGAGGGTCACATCCTGGGTGTTATGACTGGTGTGGGTCACATCCTGGTGTTAGTGGACTGGTGTGGGTGGCATCCTTGTGCGAGTGGACTGGTGTGGTTGGCATCCTGGGTGTTATGGACTGGAGTTGGGTGGCATCCTGGGTGCTTGTGGCTGGTGGTGGGTCACAATCCTTGGTGTTTATGGACTGTGTGCGTCACATCCAGGGTGTTGTGGGGACTGGTGTGTGTCACATCCTGGGTGTTAGTGGACGGTGTGGGTGGCATCCTGGTGTTAGTGGACTGTGGTGAGGTCACATCTGGGTTTAGTGGACTGGTGTTGTCACATCCTGGGTGTTAATGGACTGGTGTGGGTGGCATCCTGGGTGTTAGTGGACTGGTGTGGGTGGCATTCCTGTGTTGCAGTGGACTGGTGGGGTGGCATCCTGGGTGCTAGTGGACTGGTGTGGGTTCACATGCCTGGTGTTAGTGGACTGGTGTGGGTCACATCCTTTGTGTTATGGACGGTGTGGGTCCAACATCCTGGGTGTTTAGTGGACTGGTGTGGGTCACATCCTGGGGTGTTTAGTGGACTGGTTGTGGGTCACAATCCTATGTGTTTAGTGGACTGGTGTGGGTCACATCCTGGTGTTAGTGTACTGGTGTGGGTCACATCCAGGGTGATAGTGGACTGTGGTGGTGGGTCACATCCTGGGGTTATGGACTGGTGTATGTCACATCCTGGGTGACAAGATTTGAAGATCACATTGCTCACATAAAAAATCTATCAATCAACCACTATTACCGTAACCGAGGAGGGGTTCAAGGAGGCCAGATTAACTCCTGGTCTTCAAAGAAAAATAGTAAGGTCTGATTGTTCAGCAACTCTAGGCCTGTTCGTATACATAGAATAAATCCAAAATTCTAGAGAGGGCGGTGTACTCTCAAGTAGTTAAGTACCTAAATACATCAAATTCTCCATAGCATCAAACAGGGTTTATAAGATCATACTCAACCGACACATCCCTATTAATCTGATGGATTACCTTATAACTGAATGTCAACGGGAACCCCAAAAGGTATGGTAACCTTAGTACCCTGCAAAAGGCCTACGATACTCGTCAACCACAGGAGACAAATTGTCAAAAACATCAAACGGATCAGAAAAACTCCCTGCCGATAAACATGTGGAGTTCCCCAAGGTAGTATTTCTAAGTCCCATATTATTCCTTAATGTTATGTTCAGTGACATGCCTATCAGTGTCCACGTGCAGATGACAGTGCCCCCTGTAAGTGTCAGGTAAAGACCACAAGATATAGCTAATGTTTTAAACACGAACTGGAGTCAAGCAGCAAATGGTTAGTAGACAACAAACTATCATTACACCTTGGGAAAACTGAGCCATTCTCTTGGCGCGAAACATAAACTGATAAGGTAAATAATTTTAATGTCTCAGTGTAATGGGGAGGAGCCCATCACTTTGGTTTCATCAGTAAAATATTTGAAATCCGCCCCTTTTGACCCATTGCATGTCAGTAGAATTTGATAGGGTAAACAGTGTAGTAAGAAACGAATGCCAGACTGAAGTATCCTGTATATCAAGCACAGTGTCTACCTACTAGGCACGCAGGACCGATGTTCTAGCCCTTTACAATGGCCAATTGATTACGCTTGCTCTTCTGGTCTACTGGATCCTGATCAAAAACAACTGAAAGATAGACTGCAAAATCACACCAAAAAAACAAAATCGTAAGATTCATCCTGTGGCTGGGCCCAAGAGAACATATAGGCCAGGATGAACTACAACCAGTTGGATATGCTGAAAGTTGAAGACAGAGTAAAAACAACAGAAGCTAAAAAATCATGTTTAATAAAATTGCTCACAAACAGGTCCAGAATATCATCTGTCAATTTTGTCAAGGTTGTGGAACCAAAGCAATCAAATTACTAGGGGGAGATAGCAAACTTTGTAGTAACCACCACAGTCAGTGGCCAGGCTTCAAACCCTTTTATTGTACAGCAATAAAGGAATGGAACAGACAGCCCGCACATAGTCAAAGCCATTCTAGCTATGAACCAGTTCAGAGAAGAGTGCCAAATGGTGTTTTTTTTTTCCCTGATGAATGTAGCTACGGAAAGGGAGGGGAATGATATTTATATTTTTTAGCTAACATGTGCCGTAAATTTTACCTTATTCCTAGTAATGACCCTTGTATTGTAGATAGTCTTAATGATCCCTCGGTGTATTTGATAGTCTTTTTAAGTAGATATAAAGATGTTCTCTTCATTATAGCATAATAAGAGAAATATTATAAACCTTTATACTGATTTTAATAAAAAGGTAAAATGACCCCAAAGGAAATTAAGTACGACTCTGTCTGACTTTTTTTTTTTGGTTATCCTAGTTCTCTACAACATATGCAGTATTATGATATTCTAATGTAAACTGTATTTAATGAAGAACCTAATAAACTTACTTACTAAGACAGAGGTCCACATGATGACACCTGACTTCTTGGGTTATCCTGGGTGCTAACCCTCCGGGCTGAACAAATCTGAAGAAAATCTTATCTTAAAACCATGGTAGAGGGGTTCTCCGAAGGGTTGGCACTTTTTTAGGAATGCCTCAGAGTTGTACGGTATTATTTTTGCTGTTAGTTAGTGTACGTGTGTACAAATAGTAAATATCATTATTTCTAATTACCTACAAGTTCAACTGTACAAGGTGTACAGACCATAGCGTGACATCAGTGACATACTACAGGTATGAGAAAGCCCCTTGTTATGCTGAATATTTCCTGCAAATTAGGTCCAGTTTTTGTCCCCAGGATGCAACCCACACCAGTCCACAACTCTCAGGTACCTATTTTAACTCATGGTGAACATAGAACCCATTTAAAGAAAACACGCTCTGTGTTTCTACCCTAACCGGGAATCGAACCGACCATCCCGGGTATGAAAGCGAGAGCTTTAGCCCACCAAGCCAGTATGATGTATTAACGTGTCTAGTGTCCAAATGATAGATAAATGTGAATGGGATTGATGGTGAAGATTCTGAGACAGGGGTTTAGATGTCATAGTATTATATGTTAGTTGTATCATGAGTCGAGGTGGTGATGTTAATTTTTTGTTAAAAGCTGACATAGGTTAAAGTTAAAAAGCCTGTAAATTGTAAAAGTGGATTGGTGCATAATATGGTAAAGGGTAGCGTGATGAATGTTGAATAACTACGGTGGACACGAATTGTAAACATAAATACAAATTTTGGTTAATACTGCAATCGTGTTGAATATATTGTTTAATAAAGTTTTACATGTAGTTTTAAAATATTCGATGTTTCTCTAGAAATGCGGAATGGGAAAGCATAGAACGATGGTTTTTGGTTTCTTCTCATTGTGGGGGTGCATATAGGAATTTTTCATGTATGGTTTCATTTGATCCTTTGAGTTTTATTTTTATGATATATTTGAGAAGTTTCAATATATTTTTAAAGGATTTAGGAATGATATAGAGGCGGGGTTAATTCTGACAGTGGATATTTGCTGTAGAGGGGGGGGTGCATCGTATGCACTTGGGTATTTCTTGTTGTGTGAACCAGGTTGCTTATGTATCATGTATATTGAGTAATAATGGTAAAGTAAAATCTGCTGGGCTACACATGTTGTTTCAGCGTAACAGTTGACCAGCATGCGGAGGTGGGATTATATGCAGAAATTTGTAATGTTTTGTAAACTGTGTAGAGAGCGTATATGTCACCATTGGCATTTTGTCAGTTTTATGATTTTTAACATAAGCATAAATCTTGTATATAAAGTTTAAATATAAAAAATAATTTATGGTAAGTAATGTATATGTTTATGTAGGAGTAGTCCTTGATGCCTATGAAAGGGGCTCTTAATCCAAAGGAACTGGACCCCATCTTCCCTTGGATCAAACCAGAATGTCTCCCTATCCACAACAGATTTATAACCCTATGCATTTAGAGCACAGTCCCAGGAAAATAAGAAGATGGGATATGGGTGTTGAATTCTTGAAGTTGCTAAACCAATAGGGCCATACATAACCCTTGGAATAGGAGTAATACAATGGTAAGAGCAGCTCTAAGCTTCCTGGATCAGGAGGCCTTCATGGTATCGAAGGCAACCCCCCCTTCCATGATGCTCAGTAGACAAGAATAAATTAATTACCTGACTAATTCGTAATATATTTCGAAATATAAACGCCATTGGATTTAGTGCTTAGTTATGATTAATAATGAATAATATAATAAATGTGACTTACAAGTAATTTACTTCAAAATTTATTATTATAAAAAACCACACAAATAACCTTGACCAGCCGGCATGTGGCTCGTACTTGTTTGCGTGCAGCCAGCAGCAACAGCCCTGGTTGATCAGCCCATTCCACAGGAGGCCTGTCACAGACCAGGCCGCGGGGCGTTGACCCCCGGAACTCTCTCCAGGTAAAACTCCAGTATTTATGGGGTGGTGTTTAATTAAAGGTTAATTTAAGTTCATAAATACAGTTAATATAAGCCATTTAAATAACCACAGTAAGCCAATATTTTATTGTTGTAATTTAACTTTGGTCATAACCAGAGTAATTACCAAATTAACCCCAGAGAAACTGAGTGGAGTAATTTTATAGAAGGTACATGAAAGTACAATATCACAGTGAACAAAAACCTGCATAATAAAAAAAGTCAGTGTAAGTTTGTTTATTCAGTTTTAACACAATACAGTTACATAGAATAACATACGTAACAATTGTATGTGTAGTTTACATAGATAATCAAACATAGCAGTGTAATGTGAATTTGCATAGATTATCATACATACAGTGTAAATGTAGTTATATAGATTATTTTTCATAGTATGTGTGTAGTTCCATAGAACTTATTAAACATAGCATTATGATGAGTAGTTTACATAGATTATTTTACATAGCAGAAAGGTGTGTAGATTACATAGATTATCATACATAACAGTGAGTAGTAGTATTACATAGATTATCATACATAGCAGCATGTGTGTAGTTAACACAGATTATCATACATACAGTGTAGTGTGTAGTACACAGATTTATCATACATAGCAGTGTGTGTGTAGTTACACAGAATATCATACATAGGCAGTGGTATGTGTAAGTTACACAGATTATCATACATAGCATGTGTGTGTAGTTACACAGATTATCAACAGTAGCATTGTGTGTGTAGTTACACAGATATAACATAATAGCAGTATATGTGTAGTTAAATAGATATCACACATAGCAGTATATGTGTAAAGAGCCCAGGATAACCCAAAAAAAGTCTAGTGACTTATTTTCCATTGTTTCATATTAATCTGTATTTGTACAAGGTACAAGTACAAGGTTAGAACAAGTACATGTACTAGTTATACATTTCCATGTACAAGGAATACAAGTACATTTACAAGGTGATACAAGAAATAATGATGCAAGGTATACAGTATTATCATGTACAGGAATACAAGTACAATGTTGCAAGGTATACAATTACAGTGTCAAGGTATACAGTACATGTGCAAGGTATACAAATACATTTGCAAGGTAACAAAGTACATGTACAAGTATACAAGTACATGTACAAGGTATATACAAGTACATGTACAAGGTAACAAGTAACATGTACCAAGGTTTACACAAGTACATGTACAAGGTATACAAGTACATGTACAAAGGTATACAAGTAAAAAAAGAACATGTGTCAAGGTATAACAATACATTGCAAAGGTATACAAGTACATGTACAAGTTACACAATAACATGGTCAAGGTATACAATTACATGAACAATGTAATACAATACTTGTGCAAGTATACAAGTACATGAACGTGTACAATGTATATCATAGACATGTGCAAGGTATACACGAATACAGGACCCCCGGTTAACGATAACCTTTTTTCATTTCCAAGTAGTAAGATCAAGGTGTCCATACTGACCGAATTTTTTCCACATAAGAATAATTGTGAAGGTAATTAGTCCATTTCAGACACCCACAAACATACATGTACAAAACGCACTTACATAAATACACTTAATAATTGGACGCATTGGAGGTGATCGTTAAGCGGGGGTCCACTGTACATTACGAGGTTATAACAAATAATGTGCAGAGGTATACAAGTACATTACAAGTTATACAAGTTACAAGATACAAGGTATACAAGAACATACAAGTACAAGGTAAACAGACCATAGCAGACATGGTAAGTGGAGCCTCTACTTGCGAGTTGTGAGTCCATTGAGCCGAGTTTTTTCCAATACCTTTAACTACTTACGACCGTGCTCGACATAATCCACTCGACTTATGACCGTGCATCAGGCAGCTTGGCAGGGCCAGCTGATGCACGACCACTGTACCATGATTTGACGATACTGCGCGGGCAATGTGTCATGCAGGCATTATCAGTTTGAATAACCCTGTCCTAACATCAGCATCATACAGTAATAACTGTACTAATCTGGACAGTAAATATCACCGAGGCCCCTAAGATGAATTCTGAAACTTGCACGAGATGTGGCAAAAAGGCTCTTTCTCTCAAACTCTCAATTTGTTTCCACTGTTGCACATAAACTTTGTCTGTATCTGCCTGTAATAGTCTCTGTATCTGTGTTCTGTTTAATATCTGTCTGGCTGTATCTGTGTGTCTGTCTTTTCTACCTGTGTGTCTGTCTTTCCTGTCAACCTCTGTGACCTTTATGTCTAAACCTGTGTCTGTTCTTTGTCTTCCTGGTCATTCCTACTGTTGTGTGTCTTTCTGTCTACCTCTGTGTCTACTTGTGTCTGTGTCTTTATGTTCCCTACCTGGCGTGTTGTCTTTCTTCTACCTGTGTATGCCTTTTTGTCTACCTGTGTGTTTGTCTTTCCTGTCTACCTGTGTCAGTCTTTCTGTCCTGCTTGCCACTCTGAGATCACTCATTAAGAGTGTAAATTGGTCTACGAAGAGGACGTCATATTAATAATGGATAATAACGACAATAATAATCACTGTGAGGTGCATTAAATGTATGCATTTTGGCTTAACCCATCTAATGATTTCTTTTTGCAAAATTAAATAATAAACATGCTACATAACATATAACCATAACAAATATGAGATGTTTTTTTTTTGTGTTAGTTTTGTTTCTGGACGGCTTGACAGAGTGAACCAGAAACCATCGTGCCGGGCTGGTAACACAACAACGAACCGTTTCTTTACATAACTCGCCCAACCTCTAACCCTCTCATTCTCTCTTCATTTAATCTTGTTACTCACCTTTCACTCTACATTAAGACCTACAGAATATTTAAGGTAAGTAATGAGGTGGACATGATTATTATATTTAAGTTATAATAATATTAATATTAGTGCATATGGATTATTGTAATAATAATTATTAATAACAGAGAACCTCAAAAGTCGAATGCTCCCAACACATGCCAATTAATGCAAAAATTGCATAAAAACATTCTATCTTGTATAATCTGTGGTTGCTGACAGGTCTTTTATCAGAGAAGTGTAGCATACTAACAAGTAAAGTCTGATGAATGTTTGAGTGGGATAATATTACTGAAGGCTGGGGTAGCACTTAAGAGGTCAGTGGACTGGTATAATTGAATAATGGTTATATACATACGTGGCATAAGCATATTGTGCATAAAACAAATACATCTCAGCCACAGTTTGTCCCTTTCACCAGTGTAGTTGTGAAACTGTGGTAAAACCATTGTATAATCATTGTACCTGTTGTTTTCACTGACATTTACCACCATAGTTGTCCAATAAAGTTCAAGAATTCCACTGTCACATGCAGTGGTTTCCAAAGGGTACAATTTTGGTCAGGATTCCACGTTATTGTCAACAAATTGATGGGGAAGGGGCACAAAATATGCATTATCCTGCCCATCCTCAGATGTGGTTTGCTGGTTAGTACTTGGATGTTAATAGCTCGCTGTGGATTAGTCAGTGTTATGTGATGGTGCTGTGTATAGATGCCCTGGGTCCATGGTATGGCTTGAGTCGCAGTATGGGGTTCCTTCTGGCTGATGCTAGTGCTGCAACCCCGCATGTCACCACCACCCACCTACTGAAGTGTGTGGTAATATATCCATCCCAATTGTAGCCACCATAATTTCACACCGTGATCCTGTGTTGGGCCATGGAGTATTCCGTCCACATGGAATTTCATATGGCACACACCAGACTGCATGCGGCTCACAAGGGTGAAGTGTTCTGATACCTTGATGTCGCTAACTTGAATGGCCACAAGAGCAAGAAAATCAAAATCCACCTTGTCATCCACCATTACTCAGATTCTGAGACTGGCCATGGGAAAATACAACTTATTGTCTTATGGTAAGGTGCAACTAAATGTGACCCAGATGGACCAGTGAAGGTTTATGGCCGTCAATGTTTTTGCTCTACTATTTTTGATATCCTGAGCATTGCTTGTAGGTCACAATTCTTTCAAACTCATAGATTCCACATTGGAAAAAATCACCTTCCATCCATATTAGAACTGTCATTTGGAAGAGAGATTCCCAGTTCGACAGGGAGTTAGGTTTCTTATTGTAAGGCATGGTGAACAATGGGTACTAAGCTGCGTTACCCCAACAATGTCACCAGTGGGCACCCGATTTTATGTTTACTGTGCTAACTGACCAAGAAGAGAAACCCCATACTTCACATATGTAGGCCTCTTAGCCATCTCAGCCGTTATGAGCCTCTATAATTTTGGTGTAGTACTATGGCACAGACAGTTACCTCAAAGCTGTAGTACTATGGAGCAGTCAGCAAAATGGTTTAAGCTAATTGTGTATGTCTTGAAATCTGAATGGAAAAAATGAGACCATAGCAATATGTTTGTTAGTGGCTGCTTGGGTGTACTAGTGATGAGGTGCCTGGGTACTAGGCACATTGAGGTGTTTTCTCTAAGATTGATTTTTGCAATTTTATTGCTTTCTTGTTATCAGTTGATAGAGGCAGCCTTACTGTTGCACAGAAGATGTAATTTTGTAATTATTGGTATAAATATATTTTAACATGTCAGGTTTCTAAGAAATGTAATGATTTTGAAATTGTGAATAAATTATAATTTTCATTTACAGTATTGTGTGGAGAAGTTGAGGACCCAGGAGGTGACTGCATTGTGGATGAACATTAGTACATGGACAAGAAAATGGCTGGGAGGATCCTTAATGGCAAGAATTTGGAACCTGTCATGATAACCAGGGCAGGTGCAGTATTACCAGCACTCCACAAGTTTCAACTATGTATCTTTTGTACTCTGGGCTCTTGAACCAAGGAATAAGAACTGATCTGCTTACCTGGATAGAACCCTTAAATGAAAGGTGTCTGATCAAGGAATTGGAGATCACCTTTTTTTTTTTTGGATTATAGCCTTATATTCATTCATAAGGTACTGCTAACCCTTAAGAGTTTAGCTCACCCCCAACCTGAATAATGTAGTATCCATTGCAATTCCTTATCTTCCCTCTCCCTTTCTCTATCCCTGCTAACCTCATATTCCTATCCCTCGACCGCATCCTAAGCAGGGGAGTAGTGGGACAGGGACACAGCATGTAAGTCTGGAGAGGTCAGCACCTCAGGGAGTGGAATAACCTCGCAAGCATGGTCCACCCACTGTTCCCCAATGGGGTTACCCTCGGGGGTTTCTTCTCAAAGGGGGGAAGACTTTTCACCTACCTCTAGGTGTAGTGCTGTATACCCGTTTTCGTTTTACACTTCATTCTGATTATAACCTAAGGTCTAGTAATGGCTGGTGGGGGGACGAGTCCTCACGCTGACAAGCCCTGACTGACGACTCCTCTTCATAATGCTCAGGGATGTACCCACATTATTTAGCAGACAAGCAGCAGCACAGCGATCCTCACAGCATGTATGACTGCCGGATCTTACTGGATAAACCAGGAGAACTCACAACGGGCTGTAATCCTGCCCACTTTCATCCTAATTCATTCCATGTACCTTACCCTTTGGATCAGCCCTGTAATCCTACCTGCACACCCATCCTAAGTCTCTCCGTTATTTTCCCTCTGATCTACCTCCGTATTCTCATGCCCACATCCTTCCTCTCGTCTTTACCAAGTCTCACTTCTTGTCTCTTCCTCTCTGCTAACCAACTCTCCACCCTCGCATTTCTTTCCCTGTGGAGCAGTAAAAGTTTAAGTTTTTAAGAGAAATGATATAAATAGACTTTTGTGAATAAATTATTAAGTTTTTCATTAAACAGGGATTGTATGTTTAAGAAGGAGTTGAGAGGGGAAGGATCACCAGAGAGGTGACTGCTTATTAAAGAATGTGTGTAGTCAAGAATGAAGGTGAATAGATCTTTAACTTCTTGAGTGTCCAGATTCCTGATCTTAAGTGGTCCACGTGTCAAAGAATCCTTCAGAAAAAAAAAATTCGTTTGAAATGGTAGAAATTATTTTCCTAAGGTAATAAAAAACAAAAAATTTTATGGTGAATTGATGAAATTGTGCATTTTGCAAATTTTGCTATGTCAGCATATTTACATATCAGGAATTTTGCCCCATTTGAGTTCCAGTTTGATGAGAGCCAATTATGTAGTTCCAGTCAACCAAATTCTTAGCTATCTTGCTAGCATGTCTTCGAGTTTTATTGATTTGCAAACCCAAAAAACCACCCAGTCCGACTATTTTAACTATCAGGTAATCAGAAATTTGTAATTGACTCGATTTCAAAATAGTCTGTAAAGAAACAATACTACTGGCTTTCCTCCCTGTTTAGTATTAGTTAGCTCTCCCAGTCTTTACACATGAAGTTCTATTTTGAATTTTTATTCACATGACAAATGAAAATTTACTGTTAACGTCTTTAGGAGTTTATTCAACCACCCCCCATTCTGATAATGGATGTCCCCATTGCATTCTTCTTCTTTATTCCTGCTTCCCTTCCTCTACTATCCCTCTGCTAACCTTCACATTCCTATCCTCACCCCTCCTAATAACAGGTGGAAGTTGATGGACAGGGACAAAGCATTTAAGTCTGTATTAGTGGTGCAGCACCCCATGGAGTGGAATAAGCCTGCAAGCATGGTCGGGGTTTCATCTCAAAGGGGGGAAAACTTCTCACCTACCTCTAGGGTGTATGCTGTATAATCCCTTGTTGGTTATAGTGCTTCATTTTTTGATTATAATCTTAAGATGTATAAGTGGCTGGGTGGGGGGAGCACGAGTCCTCACCAGACAAGCCTGACTGACACACTCTTCATAATGCTCAGTGGATGAACCACATTATGTTTTAGCAGACAAGCAGCAGCACACACAGCGATCCTCACAGCATGTAAGACTAACCGAAACTTATTGATAACCAGGAGACCACTAACGGCCTTTAATCCCCTGCCCTCTCAACCCAAATCAAGGTCACTCCATATACTTACCTTTGATCAAGCCCGTAATCCTACCTTGCACACCCCCTCCTAAGTTCTCCATAAATTTTCCTTCTGATTCTCTCCATCATATCTCCTTACCGTAGAAACCCCCCCCATCTCTTCCTCACCTCCTCCTTCCAAGTCTTCACGGTCATTTCCTTCCCTGTTAGCTTACAGTCAAAGTTAAAAGTTTAAGAAAAATGCTATGAATAGACTTTTTTGAATGAAATAAAATTTTCCATTACAGGATTTGTATGTACAAGAAGTGAGATCCAGAGATGGGTGACTGCTTAACTAAGAAGTTAAGTGTTGGTCAAGAATAAACTAAGAATGTTCTTCTAACCACTTAGGTGCCAGAAACCTACAGATCTGACGAAGTGACCACATGTCCAAAATCTTCAAAAAAAAAAAAAAAAATTTTTTTTTTTTTTCTCCGATGAAATGGTATAGAATCTTTATTCTGAGGTAATAAAACAAAAAGTTATAACTTGATTGAAAATTGAGACAAAAAAAAAACAAATTTTATTCTTAAATGACAGAATAATAGACGTGATTAAAGCTTTGTACAACTAATCTTTTATGAATAAAGAGGTTATAAAAAATTCTCTCAGACTATACTGAGCCAAACAAATAATATACTGACACTGAATAATAACAATCATAGTTTATGGGTTATAAAGCCTCTTCCTCACTAGAGCTGCGTACTCTTTTGCCGACGACGTGGACTTGTGATGGCTCTCTCTGACCAGTATGCATAACTAAATAATGTTATTTGTACCTATCCGACATATGAACAAGCTGGTTCTAACCAACCGGTTGTTTTCAACCACAGAAAATCCTATCCGATATTCCTGAAATAAAAGGATTATGTAGAAACAGAATGATAGAACTATACGTACGATGGCGTTACTAGTGAATAGGTGGACCTCAGACAAATAGAGAAATTAACAAATAAATCCCCAGGCCCTGATGAACTTTTTTGCAAAAGTTGATAAAGGAATGTAAAAGTAACTTAGCATACCTTGGCTAATCTTTTTTAACATACAATTAAAAACTGGCATAGTGCCTGATAAGTGAAATGGCAACTGTAATACCTATTTACAGAAGGCATGTGACAGGGCCTATGTGGCTTTTGAACTATAGAACAATAAAGGCAGCCTACCTCCATAGAGGAAAATTTATTGAATCAAATAAATGCCGAGAGAGCAATTTCGGCGGGGCCAGTCTTGATATGCATAAATTGATTAACGAAACTCACAAACAACAACGGATTTATTACTAAAACTAACGAATTTTTACAACGAAATATACTAACTTTTTTCACTAAGGGTTTTTGAGGATGTAGATCATGGTAATGAAAAGATATTGTGGGTATATTGAACTTTCAGTAAGCTGTCGAATAGAGTCCCACACCAGAGTCCTATTGAGGAAACTCACTACCTCCACTACAAGGGGGGCTCCTAGGCGAGGTGAGAGGCTCTTGGACTGAGAATCTAGACCTATCGTCTCTTCTCCCAACCGAACCAAAATTAACCACCTCTACACGCTCTTACCTTACCAACCAAACCCACCTACCCCCCAATCTCCGCCCCCCTATCACCATCCTCCCCATCCACTCTCCCCTTTTATCCTTTCCTCCTCCTCCTCCCCACATCCTCCCTTTTGCCCTTCCTCTTTTTGTCCTTTTTGGGATTTCCTTTTCTCCCACAGGCGCGCTTAGTTCCTGGGTAGGATAAAGGATACCGGGGTCCCATCCCATTCCGTTGAAGGATCTTAGCGGGGCTAGTTTGCCGTAGGAATCTGGATCCGCCTGGGATGTCCAGATCCCTCCTTTCTCCGGTATCCCGGAGTAGCTTTGGGTGTCTTTTCCGGTCGACGAGTGTAACTCTGAAGCCACCTTTCCGAATTCCCCGGGGTCCGGGGGTGTGCCCGGAAGGAGGTATGCTTTAGTGGCGGATATCCGGCCGCCCTCGTACGTCTTTTGTCCACCGAGGTAGCTCGGCATATGTGAGGTTGCTATCGCTCGATCCCCCGGGCCTGATTGTTATTTTACCTAGCATGATGGGCTAGGTAGGGGGGCAAAACTGGTTTCGATGCTGCATCTTCTGCCGCTACTTGCGGTGCTGAGGGAGGTCCTCTCTTGGGGGGGGGCGGCGGAGGGACCGATTTCTGGCCCTTATTTCATTTCCCTCCTTCATATCATTCCTCCAAGTACCTATCCCTATCACCCGGACCCCCCACCGCGTCCCCCCCCCCCCCCCCCCCTTTTTTTTCTTTTTTTTTTTTTTTTCCCCACCCCCCTTTTTTTTTTTTTTTTTTTTATTTTCTTTTTTTTTTATTTTTATTTATTTTCCTTTTCTCTTCTATTTCTTTTTTTTCTTAAAAACAAAAAGAAAGAAGTAAAACCTAAAACCATGGGTCAAGAGAAAGAATACAAGAGGGGTCAGAAAGAAATCATGGGCATCCCAATACATGAACCTTGGTACCCGCTCCCCCCCCCCCCTGGTACCCTACCCACCCCCCCAAACCCCCCCCCCCCCCCCCCTGGGTAACCCACCCCCCCCCCTCCCCCCGGGCCCCTTCTTTATAACCGCACCGCCACCTGGCCCTCAGACCCATCCTCGTCTTTGGGACCCACTCTTTCTTCAACATTCTCAATTTCCACTTTACCTATTGCCGGTGCTGTTTCCCTCCTCCACCCCTTTCCAGGTACTGAGGCCCCGACTGACTCCTTCGATTTATCAGACCTTCGCTCTCCTCTGACTAGCCTTCCGGCCTCTCCTCGTTCCCTCTACGGTCGGCAATTTCAAATCGCCGATCCCTTCCACGTGGAACCAACTCTGGTCCCACGCCAAAACTCCAGACGAACAATTACCGTGCTGATTGAACTTTCTTCCTCCCACCTCCACCTCACCTCTCTCGTTCTTCTCAAGAAACGATCGACATATACTTCCATCACTAATACCCTTACCACGCTCAGTTTCAGACTTAACATGGACTAAATTCTTGCACTTTAATAACCGACCAACTTCCTCTTACATGCCGTATCTTCTGACCATAGTATTGCACGCACCCTACGCCATGTTGGTAAAGATATTTCTTTTCATGCTCTTAAGAGCGTACGCCATCATTACCGTACAGAATGCTACCCAGGCTCGTGGAGCTCTCTCGTCTTTTCCATATAGATACTGTTCCTGTCCCCCTTGAAAAACATCAATCCCTCAATTCTTGTAAAGTGGTACCGACATTCTGCCCCATACATAGTTCAACAAAATTCCCGACATGTGGGCACCGACATTCTAGAACAGCTGTAACTCCCAGATTCTCCCAACCCCAAGGTAGACACTTACGATCTTCCTGCCCGAGGGCGGAGACGATACACTAGCAATGTGGCTCGTTTAACTTTTGACGCCGAGAACTCCATCCTCAGTTTTTTTTTTTTTTTTTTTATTTTTAATATAGCAGAACATCGGTTACAAGTTCGAAAGGTGATCCTACACCACAACAAGTGTAGAAATTGCTGCGATTTGGCCATCCAGCAAATATTGCCTACTATCGCCGATGCCCAGTCTGTGGTGCCGATGACCATTCCTAATACGTCTTGCAAATCGCTCTCTCTTGCCTTAACTGTCAGAGGGCTCACCCTTCGTACCTCGCCTTTGTCAGTCTAAACAGCGGGAACATCCGTTACCTCAAAGAGACAGAAGGTCTCCCGTATGCCATGGCAGTTTCTCAACTCCGCCTCCAAGGAGACCTCTCCACGTTTTGTTATTCCCGTGTTTTCAAAACGACCCCCCACTTCTGGAAACCCATCTTCTACACCCACCTCTGTGGTTACCACTCCCATAATCAACTCCTGTATCTAATCCTTTGCAGTCCTCGGCTCAGACGTCCGCAACTTCAACGCCTCAGTCTAATCTCCTCTTGAGTTCTCTCATACAAGGCCTCAGTATCGACGAACCTCGTACGACACCTCCTCCCAAACGTCCCTCTACACTCAAAAGTCAAAAAAAGGTCCGGTAACACCTCCTACCCCATCTTCCACCTCCTCATTATTACCCTCCCTGTCTCTGTCCCGCTAGTTCATACCCTCTCACTGTCTCAGTTACAAGTGCAGAGGTTCACCCACCTCCTCGTAATGTACCTTCCTCCCCTGGGTTCCCTCCCAAGATTCTTCCTCTTCTGCCACCTCCCAGGTCCTGACTCATCTGTCCCCTGCCACGCTTCCTCCAGTTCCCTCCACCCTTTCCCCCCCCCCCTCCCCGCCCCCCCCCCCCCTACCTTGGTACAGTCCTATACTTCTAATCTATACTCTCCTCCCCGCTACCATTCCCAATCTTGTCTCCCATACGACATCTCTGAATTCCGAAACCACTTGAAGCAATCTCTGAATATATTGCAGAGACCAAACCATCGATGGACACTATCCACCTTCCGCTCTTTCTCTCTCCTTGCACCATCTGCGCAACATCCTTTCTTCAAAGCGCAACACGTTCCTTCGCTGCTTGAACAGCTCCACTGCCTCCGCCTGTGACTTTCTAACCCTTCCTATCCGAAGGACCCTTACCTGCGATTTCGAGTATCTTTATCCATGCCAATCAGGGCCATTTTAACAGTGGAATATCGCGGCCTTAGGGGTAATCGGGGTGAGATTCCAGGATGTTATCTCTCCCAGTTTGCCCTGATGGAGTTTGCTTAACAGGAACCAAAATTCACACCTGCTGTTATTTTCTCACATCTCAGCAAAAATTATTGATTACTTCAGGATCCATTTCCTGATGGTGACCTTTGAAATGAGTGCCCTTCATCTCCGCACTGATATACCGTACCATCAGCTATTGTTCATACTTCTCTGCATTACACAGCAGCCCGTATCCACTTACATAGGTGGTATACGCTCGTGTTCTTTATATCACTCCTCCTTCACGGGCATTATCTAGTTCCGGATTTTGCCTTCTTGTTTCGTCATTACCGCCACCGATTCTGTTTACTTGGTGATTTTTAATCCCACCAATTCCTCTGGGGGGGGGTCACACGTGATTCCCGTGAATTCAGTTTAAGAGGCTATCTTGCCACCCACCCCCACCATGTTTTAACCCTTTGACTGTTTCAGGCCCCACTCAATGAAACTGTCTTCTGTTCTTGTCCTCAATTTTTGAAAAAAAAAAAAAATTTTTTTTCGATAAATGATAGAGATCTTTTCCCGATGGTAAAGACACCAAAAGTTCGAAATTTTGGCGAAAACTCTGTGGAAATTATGCTCCCGCGAATTTTAGCCGGTCTCGGCGAATATGCGTAAATCCGGCGATTTCCCGACTTGAGCCTATTTTTCACCAATTCCCATTGTTCCATTGACAAAAAAAAAAACAAACACTTAGCTATTTCTGTAGAACTCCATTTTATCTATCAGCTGAATACAAGAACCTCCCCTTTACTAATTTGTGACTACCCAATATGGTGGTCGAAATTGGCAAATTTGGCCAAATTCACGCAAAATAAAAAAGATGCCAATTTCAAAATAGGTCCAGAAGAAACAAGGTAGACAATTCGTGGCACTAAAATAACATATGCTCTGTTCATTAGTCACATCTCTAGGCCCCACTTAATATATTAAAGCGTTTCTATTTTTGATTTATTATCAGACCAAAAAATAACAAAATTTACATGTATAGCAACGACTGCATTATTGTAAAAATGGTATAAATAATATCAGTGTGCCTATTGAAAGAATATTAGAGACTCCCCAGGTTGACGTGTATTGGGACGGTGGTGGTGATTTATTTCACTCTTGACAATTGGTAAAATCGAACATTTCCGCTACATTTGAGCTCAGTTCAAAGGTCGGTATTCATTCGTAAAATTAATGAAAATCATCTCAAATTCATAAATGTTTTCATTTATCCCCTATGCACCAAGGTACACGCGAATACAACGATAAATACTATACGAAAATCCAACCTCAAATTCGGCGTTTTATATACAAAAAACACGGATCAGAGTTGTTTTTTTTATTTCTCATACGCAATGAGTGCAGGCTGCAGGATTTTTTTTATGTGGTGCACACTGACCACACAGACCCATTCTCTCACATGTGGGCCTAACCAGCTTTCTCCACTTGATTTTGAAGCCGCTATAATTCATTGAGTATAAATACGTCAGAAACATTGGGGCTCGTAAACCGAAATTAACGTCAAAACAGTCAAGGGTTAAATACAGGTACTCACACCCATTTTTGATCCGCGGACACCTACTCTCCTTGCATCGCGCTCTCAGTTTGCTCTTCCACCGCCGCATTAGACTTCACTTGGTCTGTTCTCCCGGACTTACAGGACAGTTATCATTTCCCAATTATTCTTACTTCCCCTTCATTAACGCCACCTCTTCGCTCCTCATGCAGGCAATTTTAATGGGCAAATTGAACCTTTCCTCAAACCTGACTGTATATTTAAAGAGGTTCCTTCTTCGTACCTCCCTCGATGAGCTTTTACACCTCTTCTCGTCCTCCGTTTTCACCGCAGCTTCTCATTCAATCCGCCAAACATCGGCATGCATTCTCAGAACTGCGTAACCTCGGTGGTCACCTGTCTGTGCTCCGTGCAGTACTTTTGAAGACGCGCTGCATGGGGCAGGTACCGGTACCAATAGAACCCACAGAGCGACTCCTTGATTTTAAACAGAAGCGAGCGAACGCTCGCCGTGTCATCCTGCGCTAAACGCACTTGCTGGCGAGATTATGTCTCCACCCTCACCTCTGCTTCCCTCTAAGAGTGCAGTCTGAAAAAAGTACGAAAACTTAGTGGTAAAAATTCTCCTGACCCGGCTCCTGTTCTGCGGGTTGCCGTGTTGAATATAGCAAACCCACTAGATGTGGCCCATGAAATGGCAATCATCTGTCCGTATTTCTCAGGGACTCCATCTATGCCCCTCATATCTTTCCACAAAGTCTGCTCAGAGATAGCACCCTAGGGGACTTTTCTTCTCCTCAAGAAAACAGTATAAAGTGCCTTTTACACTTCAAGAACGGAAGGCAACCCACTCAGCTTGTCGATCATCGCAGCTGGGCCCACTACATTCAAATTCGAATCTATAAAAACCCAACATTTACATCATTCATCCCTTGCATATCCCTTACGCCTTTACAATCTAAATATGGTCCCAAGGAGTTCTTCCACACTTGTGGAAATCCGCCATTGTTCTCCTTTCCGCAAACCAGGCACTACGGGACATGAAACCTCCCCACTATCTCCCATTGCTCTTACCAGTGCAGCGTTTGCAAAGTAATGAACGCCTTGTGTAAAATAGACGTTTTAGTGTGGTATTTAGAGACACACAACAGTCTCTCACTCGTCAATAAAAAAAGGGCTTTCGTAAGGACGTTCTACCATAGACCCCTTACTACCTTGGATACGTATGTTCGTAAATGCCTTTGCGAATAACCACACATTATTGCCATATTTTTTAGACCTTGAGAAGGCATATGACAAAAAACTTGGAGGTAAAAAATTTTAGCCCAAGCCCACTCCTAAGGCCTTCGAGGCAATCTAACATCCTTCCTTAAAAACTTTTTTAAACTGTCAGCATTTCCTGTGTTCGGGTTAATAATGGCACTCCCCGGACATTACCAAGCTGAAGGTGTCCCCCAGTGATGAGGTCTGAGCACAACACTTTTTCCTCTTGCTATTAACCACTTTGACTGTTTCCGGGCCCCACAGAAACTGTCATTCTATGTCTCCAAATATTCCGAAAAAAAAAATTATTTTTATCTTAATGAAAAAAGTTATGAAATAATTTTACTATGTGTTTTAAGCCTAAAACAAATTTTGCCATCATATCTTACGATATATAGAGCCTCCAAGTTTGCAGAAATGACGTGCGTACGGCTACAGTGGCGACTAGCCGCCCAACGGTATCTTTTAATACTCTACTTCAAAGGTTTCTTGCATTTTTCAATATTTTCTTTTCCAGGTAACTTAAGTGGCCTGTTGAGACCAATGTAAGTGCATTGTTCAAATATACACTCATTATTTATCAAACACAATAACGGAACAAACTTTATCACAATTAGATTGTGTATACACATTGTTTACACAAACAAACAATACAAAACAATGTTAATTACTATGTTCCACAAAATATACAGGAATGCCCCGCTTTACGGCTTTCACTTACGGCGTACCGCTATACGACATATCAAATTATGACCAAAACACGCTATACGGCTCCCCACTAAACTTTCTAATACTGTCACCGAGCCCCCCCCTGTTTTGTTTACATTCTCCATGAGCTCAGTACAGCACTAAGTCTCTCCATTTTGTCTGGAAACTCCAAAATTTCAAATGTTTATAAATTATTATTATCAAAAGAAGCGCTAAGCCACAAGGGCATATACAGCAAAATGTTTTTAAAAGTTATTTCATAATTTATATATACTCTAAAATACACTTTATTATACCTGTACCTAAATAAACTTACAATACTGTGCAGGCAGCAGTACACATTAAAATTGGTAATTGACTTATGTCTCCAGACTCCATAATAGTAATGATGAATAATAATCATCGAGTCATATAAATGGTCGTATATTACGTTTAATCAACAACATTTTCATTAATCCATCCATGATATTTTTTTCAAAATTATAATAAAAAACAAGATGCATAACATATAAATAAATAAAAACCCCCCACAGAGAAAAATATACATAAATGTGAGATGTGGTAGCAGACGACTTGCACAAGTGACCCATAATAGAGAAAATAAAAACAATACTCACCGATCCACAATAAATGTCGAATAATAACGGAAAATTTACACATTTTCATAATCCATCCTTGATATATTATTCCAACATTAAAAAATAAACACGATGCATAACATATAAAAAATAAAAAAAACCCCCCACAGTGAAAAAATAAACAAAAATGTGAGTTTTGGGTAGCAGAACGACTTGCACAAGTGACCCCCATATTGAAAAAATAATAACAATATCACCGAGTTCATTAAAGTCGTAATTACGTTAAATACACTTTTTCTTAAACCCATCCATGATTTTTTTTCAAAATTATATAATAAAACGATCATAACATAAAAAGTGATAAAATACACCCCACAATAGAATAAATAAACATAAATATAAGAGGGGGCCCACAAAACTTGTACAAGGATGGAAGTTAACATTTTTCTTAATCAAACATAAAAAAGGGTGTTTCGGGGGGTAACTGTAAAAATTATTCCTTTCAATTATGAAAAAAGTTTACAGGTTACACAAATACATTACATAGATTTCAACAAACAACTCGTGGGGAAAACCCAAAACCCCCAAAAATCTGTGACTTTTTTCCCTTTTGCTTCACTCAGAGTTTTCATTTTTTCTCAAAATGATTTACATGAGAATGGGAGTGTTCTTCTTTATTAATTCACCGTATAATGTAGAAACCCGACACAATGTAACTTGTACACAAACCAAGGACACTTCGTTGTTTACAAACACGTTTTGCCTGGGTTTTTTTTTAAAACTCTGGGCCCGTCCCCTTCATGTACTCATTTTTTCTCTCCTCTTTATTTTTTATCTCATTTCTTACTCCGACCCTACATTAAGACTAAAATTTTTAAGGTAAATAATGATGAACTGTAATAAATTTTTTCGCTCTGGGGCTAAATATCATGAATTATGTGTGGTGGGGTGCCTGGTATGGTAGCCTGGCTGACCCATACTACCACACTTGATTTCTTACAATAAATACTACTTGTCTCACCCTAGATTAAGACTATAAAAATTTTAAAGGGTAATAATGATGCATTTTGTGTTTTGAACTTTTTTTATTGTTTTTTGATGCCGGGTTCTATTGCTAACTAATTATTTAGTGAAACTTTTTAAAACTAGTGTTTGTATGCATTTAAAAAGTGGAAAAAAAGGGGTGTTCCACTTACGGCGGTTTCCGCTTACGGCGGTTTCCCTTTACGGGGGTCCCTGGAACCTAACCGCCGTAAAGTGGGGCCCCCTGTATAATTGTACCACTAACCCCGTTCCTAGAACGCTGCAGCTTGTGGAACTCTTTTAAACTGTATAGCAGGGGGGCACTTCACCCCTCACAAAAAAAGTGTCTCGGTTGTTTGTGGGTTTTGTGTATGCATACATACATAACACCTCTTCTGACATTTTTCTTGGCAGATAAGGCTTTGTAGGGGTAGTGATCACAGGCCTAAAAACGGATGACGTCGGGGGCCTGGTCTATGCAGGATTTTGCTCCTTTTGTTTTTGCTTTATTTGCTGATACTGACGGGCAAAATTCCCCATATTTTGGGTTTTTTTGGTCTTCAACTTGTATATTTTTATAAGCATTTAGCAAGAATATAAACAAGAGGAAAAAAAGTTTGAAAAAACCATTTAAAACTCTTGCGTACACAGTCTGAAAACCCCAAATCTCATGTCCCCTTTCCCACTAACCCAAAATTTTGGGGTTTGTAGTCCATGACCTGCAGGCTTTAGAAGGGGGGTTCTTGGGTTCTCTCTTTTGTCCCTGCCACGGGGGTCCCTTTTCTTTTTTGGGTAAATGATGTCAACAATGTGACATCACGTTGTCATGCCACCAAAATGCCATAGTCATTGGCAGCAAAGGCTTGCCCCTCACCTCGCGAGGCCAGCGTCAACCTTGCATAGTTGCGATTACCCACCACGTGCCACACACCCCGCAATTTCACTCGCAAAATCATGAGAAAGGGGCTTGTGTACCGTTATCAGTAAAAACAAATCCCCTTCCCAAGAAGGGTTCCATCATTGTTCGAACCACATCACCAGAATCCCCAAATAATTTCGGGTATCTCTAAAAATTAATACTGCCAGTGTACACAATAAATCTAAAACAAGACCACTTCTGCAATCACACAGTACAAAAGCTTTATACCAAAGCTTTTCCTCTTGTTTGGAAAAATTTTGCTTGAAGAGAGTCTTTTTTGAATAAAATAAAGGACCATCAATAACAAGCTTCCTGAAGGGAAAAAAAACATGCACCCTTTTGTTTCAGGTACTAAACACATTTCTTATCTTAATAACCTGTGCTTCTGTCGGGCCTGGTTTTTGTCTGAAAAGTGAAACATACGCAACAGTATCAGGAAACGATTGACACCTATAATTCCTAAAACCTGGATTTGAAATCAGGCGATTTTGTCCAGTTGGGGTGACAGGTGTTTATACACATGGGGGCATAAGCTTTTATTGTGGCAAAAACGGGTACTCTCTGCCACAGTTGTCCCCTTTCCCATTGGTACCGTGATTTTGGTGAAGAATTTTTTCCATGGTGTATTCACAGAGGGTTTTGGGTTTTCCCTGAAAAATGTGTCCATGGGGGGTTTCATCGAAGAATAATCAAAGCACCCATTTACGGGCATTGTTCCCAAGGACAAGATGGTTTTTTCCACTTTGTGTTTCATAAAAGTCAGGGGGACTGGAACAAACCTCACCGCCTGCCAACCCCCAATGGGGGTCTGCTGGGGTGCGGATATTGTACCGGGTTTGGCGTGGTTGGGCTGGCAGGTTGTTGGGCAGGTTGGGGCATTTGGGGGGAGGGTGAGGCTTTTGTTCTGTGAGTCGCCGCGTGGTAGTAGCGTCCCCCTGTGGGTCCCACATGGGCCGTGCCCCCCTCATATCACCACCACTGCCCCCCCCCACTGTCACCATTCATACCCACGTTACAAAGCATCTTCACTATCAGGTCGTGGTTTGGGCCACGGGGTGTGCTCCCAGAGTTTTTCCTTTCCCCTTGGAACAACATATAAACACTACCAACCGCATGCTAGTGTAATACGGCGCTTTACTGGGGAATATCACCCCAGTTTACTAGAACTGCTTTCAATGACTTTGAAACACATCACTATCACTGCACATCGGGGGTTGTACCGACCAAATATTCCTCTTTCGTCCGGTACAGGCGAAGTGGACGTGAACAAGCCGGCACAGCACCAAGGGGCCCAAGGTTGTGGGGGCATTGGGTTTTTTGCACTATTTTGTTATCCTGGGCACTTTTTTTGGTAACACCCCTTGAAAACCCCTTTAATCACTTTATGACATTTCATCGCTGTTAAGTACACTTGGGAAAAAAAAGACCTCCCAAACCCCGAGGAGTGAGGAACTTTTTACCCAAGGCAGGTGAAAAAGGGCTGACAAAATGGCGTTCCCCAAAAGACCGCTAGGTCCCAGATTTTTTTTTACAGGGTGCACACCCACCCTGAGACCCATTTTCTCCGTGTAGGCCCTTTAGGCCTTTGGGGCTCATTTGAAAGCCGCTAAATTTGTGCGTATAAAACTCAGAAACAGGGTCGTAAACGTATTTATACGTCGGAAACGTCAAAAGGGGTTTTGATTTTGGCCTCAGCTTCCCCAAATATTTGGTCTCCTCTATGTTGATGACTTTGCTATTGCCTTGCAGCGCGACTGTCACCTCCTTACGTTTCTCTCCCAAATGCAGTCAAAAAGTGTTTCCCAAATTGGGCCCCACACGGGGTTTAAATTTTCCCGCACTAAAACCCACCCAAAACACTTTCACAGCGCTCTGTCATCTCCCACATCCCTTTTTACTCTATGGGTCCCCTATCCCCGAACGGATACAGTCAAGTTTCTGGGCCTTCTCTTTTATCGAGGTTACCGGAAACCCACATTGCCTCTCGAAGGGAACTTGTCCCGCCGGCGAACCTCTTAAAACCCTTGCCATCTTTCGTGGGGGTGATCGTCGAACCCTCCTTCCCACATTTCCCCCCTTATTTTATCGAAACTTGTTATGGTGACCAGATCATTCAGCGCATCTCCTGCTACTCTTCTAGCCTTTAAACCCCCTTCATCACCAAGGGTTTTCGTTTATCCTTTTGCTTCCCTCTTCCCCCGTCGGAGCCTCTATGCAGAAGAAGTTCCATCCTTTTCCCCATCGCCCTGATGCCCATTTCCCGCCTACTATGCGCTCTCATGTCTCCGCAAACCCCCCATTTTAGAATGGCATGAATTAGAGACATTTTTTATTTGTTTGCCCCCTGTTTACTCCGTCCCTTCCCTTTTTCCCTTCATTTGCTCTTTTTCTTTTCTTCAACACCACCTTTCTATGTACATGTACATCTCATTTTTCCCCACCCCCCCGGAAGTTCCAGCTGTTCGAGTCTGTTTTTTCCCTCCCTTGCCGAAAACCAATGCTAGTCGCTTCCCCCCTCTCTTTTTCTTGCCACTTTTACTTCTTCTCATGCCCTTGCTGGTACACGATGGCTCTAAATCTTCTGACGGCTAGGGGTTCCGCAGCAGTGTTTCCGGACAGCGTGTACAAGGGCATTTTTATCTTTGCTAGTATTTTTACTGCTGAATTATATCCATCCTTCAGCACTTTTCCTATTGCATCATGCCCGTGTCATCTTTTGTGGTTGTCCGACTCCCTTTGTGCTTTACAGGCTTACAAAATTTTTATACCCCTCACCCCTTAGTCCCCGTATCCACTTTGGCTACGCCGCATCTTTACCCAAACAAAAGATATTGTTTTTTGTTTGGGGGCCCCGGCATGTTTTAAACAGGGGAATGAAAAGGCAGAACTGCTGCGCGGTCAGCAGAATACCCACCAGTTTTCTTACAGGTTTCCAGTAACTATTTTTCTGTAAAATCTTTTCCCCCCTTCACACCCGTTGGGAAAACGTTGGCACAGCTTGGCAAAACTTCAGTCTTTAAACCGAGTAAGGTTTCGGCCCTCTTCTTTCAAGTCGGGTTGGGAACTACTCTCTCCGTCTTCGCTTTGGCCATACTCTTCTTCTCAGGGTATCCATGGAGAGGCTCTTGCCCTCTCGTGAAAAATTTCCCAAACTCCATTACAGTCAGCCACATTCTTTTGGACTGCCCATTTTATCAACAGCACCAAAATTTACCTCTGTCGCGTCTTCCCCCGCTGCTCTCTCTTTCCCTTTCCCCTTTCTCGCGATGGACCCACCTTTCACCCGGGACTCTCTCTTTGACTTTTGACAACGACTGATTACTTCAAAAATTTTTGATACTTTCAGCCCTTTCTACTTAAATCTTTGTACCCCTACCCCCCGTATATCCCTCCCCCTGTTTTCTTTAACCTGCTGACACCCCCCCCCTTCTCCCACCAATTCCCTTGCTTCCTTCCCTCCCCGCAGCGCTGTATACCCCTTTGGGCTTACGCTTCTTTTTGATTATAAAAAATTTACCGGGGCTATAAAAAAATTTGATACACCTCACCCCTTTTAGTCCTCCGACCAATTTTGGCTACGCCGATCTTTACCAAGCAAAAGATATTGTTTTTTTTTTGGTCCCTGGTCATGTTGACGTACAGGGAAAATGAACGGGCAGACCTGCTGCGCGGTCAGCAGTACATGACCACCATTTTTTATGGGGAATCATTTTCGGACTTTTTGCTGAAATTCTTCCCACCTTCACACCCTTTGGCAACAACGTTGGTCTACATGTCGGCAACAAAATTCGTCAATTAAACCGATATAGGTACGGGCCGCTTCTTATAAACCAATGTCCGGGTTGGAGACACCCTCCCGCTTCGCATTGGCCATATCGCTTCCCATGGATTCTCTGGAGGGCGTTTTGCCCCCCGTGAAATTTTCCCAAAGCTCCATTATCAGTCGCCACATTCTGTTGGACTCCCCCACTTTATAAACGGCACGCAAATTTACCTCGTCGTCGTCTTCGCCCCTTTGTCCTCTTTCCCTTCCCCTTTCTCGGAGGACCCATTTTCTCCGGGACTCTCCTGACTTTTGAAAACGACTGATTACTTCACAATTCTGTACCTTCACCCCTTTCCCCTTTATTTAAACCCTTTTTGCTACCTTCTACCCCCACACCCCCTGCCCCGCTGTTTTCGTAACCTGCTGATCCCCCCCTCCTTCTGCCCCCCCAATTTCCCTTGCTTCCTCCCTACCCGCAGCGCTGAAAACCCTTGGGGCTTAGCGCTTTTTTTTTGTTTGTAATAAAAAATAATAATAAATTGGGGAAAAACTTAAGGCCAGGAATGGGGAGAAATTTTTTCCGGGGTTTAAAAGCAGGGTGACAAATAGCCCAAAAGGGTTTTGCATAAATGAGAAAAAATTCGAAATGGGGCATCACGCGGGTTTCCTCAGGGTCAGTGTTGGGCCCGTTGTTTTTTCACAATTTTACAAAAACGACATAATGAGGGAAATACATAGCGACAAAGCAAATTTGCTGAGCACCAAAATGCCGTCCAATTCTTTCTAATGAGGGCACTAAGCCTCAAGATTTGAAAAAAACGATGCAATGGTCGGAGAAGTGGCAGATGCAGTTTAATATGACAAATGCAAAGTTCAAATGTTGGACAGTTAAAAAACCATGCCACATATAAACCCTAAAATAATGTAGATCTAAACATGATTGTGAAAGGATTTAGGAGTTCTGGTTGCAGTAAAAAAAACCCAAGACAACATGGCCTTAGTGTTCGAAAATAAAGCCAACAGAATTTTTGGGCTTATATCTAGAAGTATAAATAATAAATCCTCCGGTTGTTCTCAACTTATATATCCTTGGTTAGGCCTCTTTTTAGACTATGCTGCTCATTCTGGTCACCGTATTACAGAATGGATATAAATGCTCTGGAAAACTAGAAGGGGGATGACAAAGATGATCCCATGTATCAGAAATCTTCCCTATGAGGATAGAACTGAGGGCCTGAATCTGCACCTCTAGAAGGGCCCCGTAGAATTAGGGGAGAGGGATCGAGTGTATAAAGGGGAAAACGGGAATAAATAAAGGGATGTAAATACTTGCTGAAAATTTCACCAAGACAGGACTCGCAGCAGTGGTTTCAATTTGGGGAAAAATCAGATCAGGAAGGTTTATAGGAAAGTACTGGTTTGGTAATAAAGTTGTGGATAAGTGGAACAAACTCCTGAGTACAGTTATTGAGGCTAAAACATTGTGTAGTTTTAAAAATAGGTTAGATAAATACATGAGTGGGTGTGGGTGGGTGTGAGTTGGACCTGACTAGTTTGTGCTGCTGGGTCTGATGCAGTGCTCCATTCTTAAGTGGAGATGACCAGACTAGGTGGGTCATTGGGCTAATCTGGGGGCTGGTCATTGGTCTAATCCGGGGGGGGGGTAACTGGACCTGCTCCGCATGGGTCAGTAGGCCTGTTGCAGAGTTCCTTCTTTCTTATGTTCTTATGTTAAAAGGGACACGAGTCAAACCTTAGAAAATTGCTGACATACTGGGTGGGGCATAAGTCAAACCTTTTTAATAAAGTACAATTTTACTATAAATGTACACAGTGGGCCCTGGGGTAAGTGGCAGGGCTAATGCCAAAATCGGATAGGGGCTATTTTTGCGTAAAAATTTTGGGCCGCAAAAGCCCAAAAACTCAGTTAAGGACATTTTCCCGAACATGCCACTACCCAAACCCCCATGTACAGGTATGGCCGTTGCTTAAAAGCCAGTGAGGCCGTTTTACATGTACATGCGATAATTTTATTCCATTGTTTTTAGTGCTTTAACGCTAAAAAAAAAAGCCACCAGGGCCAAAGAAAGTTCGTTGGGGATAAGTTAAGGTACTATCCTTGGGAATAAAATAACCCTCGAAGCTTAAACTAGGTGAAGTAGAACATCACAAAAAATGTGAAAAAAGATTGGGCCCCCATAGCAAGCAGAAATCTAAGCCAAGCAGGAAGTGCCTAAAAGTGTCACAACAAGCAACAATTATAGGATTTTTTTCAAAGTTAAAAAGAAGAAGTCAAAAGTTTTTTAAGCTCATATATCACAAATGGGCCTCTTTTTAGATTATGCCGCCCCCTTTTTAGTCTCCTTCTACAGGAGGATATAGACTCAGGGGAGAACATAAAAAAAGAATGACAAAAATGATTTCTGTTAAAGGGAATCCCCATGAAGACGGACTTTAGAGCCTTGAACTCCATCCGGGAAAGACGAAGTGGGGGGAGAAATCATTGAAGTGTAGAGGGATGAGGGGTAAAAAAAGTGAATTAAAAAAGTTGAGGGTGTCAACCAGGTAAAACCGAATACTAAGGATTTAAGTTGGGATAAAATTTAGATTTAAAAAGGACATAGGTAAGTACGGGTTTTTTAAAACAGAGTTTGGTGAGTAAACAGGGTAATCGGGATAGGCCTTTGGATAGCTTTTAAAAAGAAAATGGATAATATAGGGGGGAGGGGCGGGGTTTTGGGGGGTGTAAAGGGGTACAGGAGGATTTCTTGGGGAAGCTTTAGGTGGGGGTCATTTGAAAAGGGACCTGCCTTGTAGGGCCAGAGGCTTCTCATTTTTTTCTCCATTCTTATGTTTTTATCAATTATTACAATTTTGGAAAAATCAAAACTGAATTTGTGTTTAAAAACCCGGGAACACAACTAATGAACAGGGAAATGCTTTCTTGTTTTTTGGGCCCTATTTTTAAAATGGAGGTTTTGGGAAATTTGTGGGAAATTTGCCCCAAATTTCCAAATTTTTTGATCACATTATTGGGGAGTTTTAAATAGTTGTAGGGCAATTTTTTGTGTTCAGTTGATAAAATGGAAACAACTAACGAAATAGCTAAGAAATTTTGGGTTTACTGAAAAATGTAATTTGGGATAAAAAATCAAAG
>NC_069451.1:36062887-36131892 GCF_026875155.1 Cherax quadricarinatus | reverse complement strand
TGCCGCACGTGCCACACACATCTGTCTGTTCACCCCAAAAAAAATCACTGAGTGAGGGGCTTGTGTACCAGTTATCTGTATATAATATATGCCCCTTACCAAAGGTATGGTTTATCATTGTTCTAACCACATTACCTGAGATGCCCAAAAAATTTCCCTGGTATTTTGCAATGTATAATTTCCAGTGTACACAATAATATCCAATACCAGACCACTGTAACAATCACAAAGCACAAACAACTTTATACCAAAGCGTTTCCTCTTGTTTGGGTATGTACTACTTGAAAGAGAGTCTTCCTTTGAACAGAATCAAAGACTCGTCAATTACAAGCTTCCTGAAGGAAAAAAAATGCTTTACTGAATTTCTCTTTCAGATACACAAACACATTCCTAATCTTATAAAACCCTGTCAGTTCTGTCAGGCCGGGTTTTTTGTCTGAGAAGTGAAGCATACGTAACATTAGCACAAATTGTTTCACTGGCATTATATCCCCTGAAACCTGGGGGTTGCAATCTTGCGGTCTGTTGACCAGTATGATTTCACTTTGTGCTTATACACATGTGGCATAAGCATTATTGTGGCAAAGAAAGATATCTCAGCCCCCAGTTGCCTCCTTCCACGGGTTTTGTAGACGTGTTTTTGGTGAAAGTAATGTGTTTGCCATGGTGTACTCATAGTATGTGTTGTTTTTCCATGACAAATTTTCCCATCAGGGGTTTTCGTCAAAAAATAACTCGAAACATTCAGTTCAGGGGGCATTGTTCCCAAGTGTACAAGATTGGCCGTATTCCATTTTGGCTTTCATCAAACTGGTGGGCATTTGGAAAAAAATTTGGGACGCTTCCTCCCAAATCCCAGTTGCGGTCTGCTGGTGGGTAATGGGACAATGACAGGTGGTTGTGGTTGTGGAGGTTGTGGTTGTGGAGGTTGTGGTTGTGGAGGCTGGTGTGGTGGGTGGGTGGGGGATGGTGGCCTTTGTTGTAGATCAGCTGGGGCAGCGGCATGAGTGGCAGCGTGGGTGGCAGCATGGCCCACTGTGGTTGCCTCACCGCGGCACCACTACCACCATGCACATTTTCCATCCCAATTGCAACAGTATCATTGTCATTTTCACTCTCTGTTCCTTTTTGTACAGCCAGGGGATGTACTTCGAGATGCATCCTTCCCCTTGGAATAGCATATGACACACTACCAGAGCGCATTATCGTCGTATATACTGACGCTTCACTGGGGAATATTGCACTTCACTATCACTACTGGAACTAGTTTGAAAACTTGTAGTTCATATTCACTATCACTATCATCACCCATGCTCTCATCTGAGTCTGGGATTTGGGAAAATAGAATTTCCTCTTGGATTCTGGTACAACTGTACGTGAACAAGACGGCCCAGCACCAGAGGTGGAAGGCTGAGGGTCGTCTGGGTTTTCCTCACTATTACCGATATTATGGTCATTAGTTTCGGTCAAAACCTCAAAAAAACCTTGAAATCATCTTCACTGGCACTTCCATCTGTATTGACTGTCACTGGGGAACAAAAGTGTCCCGATTCGCTGAGGAGTGAGGAGCTTCTTACCGCGAGGCATGGTGGATATTGTTTACTAAGATGGCGTTCCCCCAATGCACCACTGGGTCCCAGATTTTTTTTTCTACCGCCCCACCGACCAACACAGACCCATCCTCACATGTAGGCCTACCAGCCTTTTCCCCCGAGATTTGACGGCGCTAGAATTTGTGCGTTCTAGTACGTCAAAAACCTGCGCGTAAGACATACTAGTACGTCCGAAACCCTCAAAGGGTTAAGGTCCCATACTTACTGTCCTGTCATGTGATTATAAAAAAGGAAAAAAAAAATTTTTAAATGTTTTTTCTTCTGACACGATTGCCAGTCATTTCTTTGATTCCAATGTGTAATATCACAAGTATTCTTAAAAGCTTTTGCTTATAGACAGTATACATGTTTTACTTTCCTGTCTTAAAATAGCCCCTAATACTGTAAAGTTGATTGATTTCCAAAGTAGGAGACTTGGTTTTGGACTGGGCTCTTGGTCCATTTGACCCTTAGAAATATTAGCAGATATATATAACAGGATGACATCCACAGCAAGTATGTGTAGGTATACCCTACTTAATTACTCATAGGTAAACCATGGTTTAGCAGTTGTGGACTTATTATATGTTGTCACACCTAGGAAGTGAACCTGACCTTCATGGTAGTGAGTGAATGCTGTACTGCTGAAAAATTGCCTGTTAATGCTTTTTGTGACTATATATGTACAATACTCTTTTAAAAAGTTCAGACATTTATTCACTATTGATCATTTTGTGATTGATAAATATCTAATTTCATACTATTCAGAATTCATACTTTTTTATTGTAAACTGCCTAGTCTTTTATGCTAACCTTTTAGCATCAATGACAAATTTCTCGCATTTCCTTCCTATGGTCCCATGTCCTTATAACTCTACTGGACGTTGAGTCAGGGATCCTTACGTCAGTCTCCTTCTTTTACTCTCATGCTGATTTCTGTAACCATTATGGAAGCTGGTCAGTAGCTCGGATAGTGTGGGGGCTGAGGTTAAGGAAGGGAGATCAAATTTGGGTAATGCTTATTCATATAGAGGACCAAAGAAAAGCTTCATTTCTATTTATTTTTGAAGAGCACCTTCATTTCCATTCTATTTCTGAAGAGCTTCTTTGCAGGGAACCTTTTCTCCCATTTTGGTTTTCTGCAGAGAACTTGTTTCTATTTATGAAGAGGCCTTCATTCTGATTTCTGAAGGGAACCTTCATTCCCATTTCTGTCTCTTAACAAGAGGGAACCTTTTTTTACCTTTCGAATTACTGTCCAGATTTTGGCTATTTGTATTTTCCCCCTGGACATTGGGGGGGGGGGCAGGGATCACTTTTAATTTCCTTCTTTTACATACCTCTCAAATTCATCCAATCACCTTTACAACTTGTCTTTAGAATCCTCCTAAAGAAATTGCCTGTATTATCAAAAACGTTTAAGTATGTGATTCACAAATGTGTAAATGGGAACACCATTTGAGCTTCATGTTGGTTGTTCCAGTTTTATATTTTCTAGTGAAGGAGAGAGAGTATTTAAACTAAAGTTCCAATGCCTCATTCAGTACTGTATGCTTGAGACTCTACAAATGAAAGGTATAACTACAGACAAAATTATATCTTGTACTTGACATGTGGGACTCAAACTCTTGCCATTAGAATCTCTGATTTCAGCTGGGTTGAGAAGCTAGCTGTAGGGGTTAGTTATTCACATTAGCTCTGAGACAATACTGTATGGCATCTTGCCTCAAAACAAGTACAATATGTATACAGTGGAACCTCTACTTGCGAGTTTAATTCGTTCCATGACCTTGCTCGCAACTGGATTTGCTTGTTTGCAGAGTCAATTTTCCTCATTTAAATTAATTGAAATGCAATTAACCCTTTGAGGGTCGACAGGCCCTCTCCGAAACTCGTTCTCAGGGTCGGCCAAATTTAAAAAAAAAAAAATTATTTTCTCTTATGAAAAGATAGAGAATCTTTTCCCGATCATAAAGACACCAAAAGTTTGAAATTTGATAGAAAACTTACGGAATTATGCTCTTGCAAAGTTAGCGGTCTCGGCGATGTTTACGCATCGGCGTTTTTGCCCACTTTGAGCCCCATTTTCGCCCGTACTAGTCGACAAAAAACATGAATATTTCGCTAGAACTCCATTTTTTCTATTGAATGGGTGCAAGAAACCACCCATTTATGAAATTCAACTATCCAGTACAGTGGTCAGAATTTAGCAATTTTGCCAATTTCACACAAATTTCAAAAGATGCCAATTTCCGAATAGGGTCCAGAATAAACAAGAAAGACATTCCTGGCACTAAAATGACATTTCCTCTAGTCATTAGTCACGTCTCAAGGCCCCTCTTATATTCTTTTGCTTTCCACTTTGAATTTTTATTTTCACAAAAAATATAAGATTTACTGTTATGCAGACTACTGCATTAGTGTACCTCTTCAAGGGGGGCTCCTTGGCGTGGTGAAGAGGCTCTTGGTCTGAGGAATTAGCCCTGTCGGTCTTCTTCCTCAGACCGAACCCAATTACCCCCCATTCTCCCCCCCCTATCCCATCCTCCCCATCCTCCCCTTTTTCCATTCCTCCTCCTCCTCCTCACCCCTCCCTTTTGCCCTTCCTCTTTTTAGCCTTCGTGATTTCTCCCACAGGCGCGCTAGTTCCTAGGTAGGGGAAAGGACACCGGGGTCCATCCCATTCCGTTGAGGTTTCTTGGCGGTGGCGTAGTTTGCCGTGGAATTCGGATTGCCTAGGGATGTCCCCATCCCTTTTCCGGTATCCCGGAGTGGCTTTGGGTGTCTTTTGGGCGACGGGGGTGATCTCTGGAAGCCCCTTTCGGATTCCGGGGGTGGTGGCTGAAGGAGGTATGTTCTGTGGCGGATAATCGGCCGCCCTCTCTTTTGTCCACGAGGTAGCGCCCTATTGGGCAGATGTGAGGTTGCTTATCCCAGATTGCTTGGTTTTACTGGGCATTTGAAGGGTAGGGTTTGGCTCGGGTTCCATGCTGCATCTGCCTACTTAGCGGTGTCGTGTTCCTTTGGCGCGGATGGAGATTTCGGCCTTTCATTCCTCCTGGGAAACTATTCCTCCCCGCTCCACCTTTTTTTATTCTTTTTTTTTTTTTTTTTTCTTTTCTTCTTTTCTTTTTTTTTCTTAAAAACAAATAGCAAAGGAGTAACCTAACATGGCAGCCACTAGGTTCCATGAAACCACTACCTCCCCGGGCCCCTTCTTGATAGCCCGCACCCCATTCTGACCCTGCCTTGTGTTTAGACCACTCTTCGGACACTCCTGATTGCCCCTGTTCTCTGGCTGTGTGCTGTTTCCTCACACCCGCTTCAGGTTCAGGGGTCTTTCGACTGAGCCTTCGATTTGTCTGAACTCGCATTCCTTGGACTATGCTTCGGCTTCTCCCTCTTCGGGTACGGAATATTTTCGAATCGCCCACCCATTTTCTGCCGGACCATACTCCGGTCCTACTCCTAATCGCCATGTCTATCATCATGATGATGCTCCGTCGTTATACTTTCCATTCTACTCGGGAAACGACCGACCGTAAGCCATCCCTCTCCACGCTCAGTTTCGGACCACAAATGGACTATATTCTTTACTTTAGACCATCTCTTCTTCTGCCTACCTTTCTGACTTAGTATTGCCAAAGCGCTCCTGCGTCTTGTTGGCAGAGTTATTTCATTTCAAGCTCTCAAGAGCGGTACACGATCGTCACTGTCCAGAATGCTACACAAGCTCATGGGAGCTTTCGCTCCTTTCGCTATCGATACTTCTCCTATCACTTTGAAAAACATTTTTCTCTCTAATTCTTGTAGTGGTACTGTCATTCTGCCCCATACCATAGTCCAACAGAATTTCCTGGTCATGTGGCAATGAATTTTTGATACTGCTGAACTCCAGGATCTCCCAATCTCAAAGTAGACACTTATGTCCTTTCCTGCCCGGGGGGCGACGGACGTTTTCCCTTGGCAATGTGGCTCGTTTTTTATACTTTTGACAGCCGAAGAAACTCCCGTCCTCTGTATATGTGTGGGAGTCATCGGTTACAAAGTTTCGATAAGGTGATTCACTACACCGCAAACAATGATAAACTAGAAATTGCTGGCGTTTTGGTCACCCAGCGAAAATTGAGATCTAAATGGCCCGGAATGCCCAGTCTGTGGTGCCGACAACATTTAATTAATCTTGCAGTCAACTCCATCTTGCCTAATGTAATGAAGCTCTCCCTTCGTACTCCGCCGTTGCCGGTCTATTAATTGACGTGAAATGTTGCCTCAAAGTGGCGAAGGTCTCCTCTTATGCTATGGCAGTTACTCATCTCCGCCTCAAAGTGAGACCTACCCGTGTTTTCTTATTCTCGTGTTTCCCAACGTCCCCCCTCTTCTGGGGTCCCATCTTATGCTGCTCCTCTGTTGTTACCCCTCCTTAGCCACTATGGCATTATTCCTTTTTGCTGTCCTTGGTGCTCTGACGTCCACGGACTACTACCTCAGTCTGTTCTTCATTTCTTAGGTCTTTCACAAGCCCCAGTATCGACAAGACCTCGCCCCCCCCTTACGACACCTAATACCATCGCCCCTCGACTCAGGTGTCCATATAATCCACATGCTCAAATATTCTTTGCCCTTCCTTCCCTTTCTTCACCTCCACACGCACCCTTACCTTTCCAGTCTCGGTACCTAGTTCTTCCCCTATCTCTGGCTTTTATTACAACGTGTGGTGTTTACACCCTCCTCTCCGTTATCTTGCCTTCCACTCCCGTCCCCTCCCAAGTTTCTCCCGCTTCTGTTACCTCCAGGTTTCTACTCTTCTGTCCCCCCCACAACTTCTTCTCCAGTCCCTTACACTTTTCCCTCCCCCTCTACTTTGGTACAGTTCCATTTAACTGTCCAATCTTACTACCCTCCTCTCCGATCTCCAATATGGTTTCCCATACATCTTTGAAATTCTGAAAACTCGTTGAAGCCTTTTCAGGAATATATTGCTTGTGACAAAACTTCAATGGGAACACTGTTTCACTTCATGTTCCTTCTCTTCCCTCTCTCCATCTTCACACCCATCTTCGCAACGCTCGTTCCTTCGCACTTGTAATCTTCCAATGCTCACCAACGTTGAATTTTCTAACCATCTAGTCTTGGTGGCCTTTACCTACAGATTATGATATTTTTTTTCATCGCCAATATGGCTATTTACAGTGGAATATCCAGCGGCCTCTGGGGTTATAATCGGGGGTGAGCTTCAGATGTTGCTTTCAGGTTTTCCCCTGTTGGTGCCCCCTTGCTTACAAGAACCAAAATTACATCGGCTGTTTTCAACCTTTATCTAGGTATATAAGTTATTGTATTCTTCGGAGCCTTTCCAGATGGACCTTTTATGAAAGTGCCTTTTCTACGCAATGATTTTCCGTACTGTCAACTATTTGTCCATACTGCTGCATTACACTGCAGCCCGTATCACTTGAATAAGTTGTTTACAATATGTTCTTTATATCTCTCTCCTTCTCGAGCATTTTCTATCCCAGACTTTGCCTTTTCTTGTTTATCCTTACCACCACCACTTCTGTTTACTTGGTGATTTTATGCCACCATTTCTCTGGGCGGGGGTTCTCCTTTGTGTCCTCACGTGGCAATTCAGTTGGAGGCTTTTCTTGCCTACTCTCACCCCTCCATGTTTTATACGGGTACTCCCACCCATTTTGATCCTCAGTATCATAACTCTCTCTTGCATCGATCTTTCAGTCTGCTCTTCCTCCACTGCACTAGACTTCACCTGGTCTGTTTCTACCAGACTTACAGACAGCGATCATTTTCCGATCAATCTTACGTCTCCTTCAGTTTCACCACCTTCCCGTAGCCCTCGCTGGCAATTTGATGGGCAAATTGGGATCTTTACTTCATCACCTCACTGCTTTTAGTGAGGTTCCTACTTCATCCTCCTTTGATGAGCTCCCTACACATATTCTCGTCATCAGTTTTACCGCCAGCTTTCATTCTATACCCCATACCTAAGGCAGGGAATTTCAGAAGTGCGGGCCTTGGTGGTCTCTGCTTGTGCTCGTGTCTGTTCGTTTGAAATCGTTGCTGCATGGGGTCAGGTACCGGTACATATAAACCGCTGAAGGTCTTGTTGATTTTAGCAGAAGCGATGCGATCGCTCGCCGTGTCATCGTGAAGCTTAACGCACTTGTTGGCGAAGACTATGTTTACCATCACCTTGCTTCTTCTATGAGTGCAGTTGGAAAAAGTGAGGAAATTGAGTGGTAAATACTCTCCTGACGGCTCATGTTCTACGGGTCTCTGTGTGATATAGCAAACCCTCTCGACGTTGCATTAATTGGCACACAACTGGTCGTATTTCCCGTAGGGGCTCCATCTATGCCCCTCGATTTCTTTCCTAAAGTTCTTTTTTTTGGGGGGGGGCCCCAAGAGAGTTAGTTACCCTTGGACTTTTCTTCTCTCGGAGTAGAACGTATAATGTGCCTTTAACTTCAAGAATGGAGGCAAACGCTCTCAGCTTGACGATCTCGGCAGATGGGCCTGATGACATTCTAGTATTAGTTTGTTATCAAACTTTACCGGTCAGGGCCCTTGTGTCCTCTTACACCTCCTTCAATCTCAATTTGGGCACAAGGAGTTCTTCCCCAGCTGTGGAAATCGCCCATTGTCTCCTTTCCGCAAAAGGGGTATACTAGGACATGATGCCTCCCACTATAGCCCCCATCGCTCTTACATGTGCGTTTGCAAAGTGATGGAAGGCCTGTAAATCGTACGTTTTAATGTGGTATTTAGAGGATCTCAAACAGTCTCTCGGCTTAGTCAATTTGGCTTTCGTAAGGGTCGTTCTACCATATAGATCCCTTAACTACGTTGGATACGTATGTTCGTAATCCTTTGCGTTAATACTCAGTTATTTGCCATATTTTTTGACCTTGAGAGGCTAAGACACAACTTGGAGGTATAATATTTTGCCAGGCCCATTCCTTAGGCCTCCGAGGCAATCTTCCTCCTTCCTTAAGAACTTTTTAATGACAGGACATTTCCGTGTCGAGGCAATAATGTTCTTTCCCGGTACTTCGTCCAAGCTGAACGGTGTTCCCTTAGGGATGTGTTCTAAGCTCATCACTTTTTTCCTTGCTTTTAATGATTTGGCTCTGTTCTTCACCCAATATTTGGTCATCAACTCTATGTTGATGACTTCGCTATTGCTATGTGCAGGCGCTGACTGTCACCTTATTGCAGTTTCTCTCCAGCATGCGGTCTCGACCGTGTTTCCACTTGGGCCTCCCACACATGGGTTTAAATTTTCAAGTACCAAAACTCACCAAATTACTTTCACTAAGACGCTCTGTTATCTCCGATCATCCTTTGTATTCCTCTATGGTCCCGTTACCCCCGATTCGTGATACAGTCAGGTTTCTATGGCTTTCTTTGACCGGCGGATTAACCTGGAAACCTCATCATTACATCTCTGAGCAACTTGTCACAGCCGGCTAATCCTTCTTAAAAACCTTGCTTCATCTTTCCTGGGAGCTGATCGTCGAACTCTGCTTCGATCTACATTTCAGCCCTGTTTTATCGAAACTCGATTATGGTGACCAGATTTATTTCGCGGCTCTCTGCTTCTCTCTCTAGCCTTTATCTCTATCCTTCACTTGGTTTTCGTTTGTTCCTTGGTGTTTTCGCTCTTCCCCTGGTGAGAGCCTCTATACAGAAGCCAAATGTTCCATCCTGGTCTGATCGCCGTGATGGCCCATTGCCATTCGTTACTATGTACGCTCTCTCGATTAAGACAAACCTTCCATTTTATAGAATGGTCACCGTTATTAGTAGTAATTCTTTTTTCGTTGCCGCCAATGTTTGCTCCGTCCTTTTCTCTTCGCCTACTCTGTTCATTCTTGTCTTCCCTTCTGTTAACGCCTTTTATTTGTTCCTGTAGCATCTCACTTTTCCCTGCCCCCCTGGGAAGTTCAAGCTGTTCGGTGTCTGTTCTTTCTCACTACCTTGCTCGAAAAGCTCAAACTGCCTACGGTGGCTTCCCCTCTCTTTTTCTTGATCATGCCATCCCAATCTCATTGCAACCGCTGTGTACACAGATGGCTCTATGTCTTCAGACGGCGTAGGATTCGCAGCTGTGTTTTCCGGACAGCGTCGTACGTGGGCATTTACTTTCTTCTGCTAGCCTTTTTCCTGACTGAAATGTATGCAATTTCTTGCTGATTATTCGTTTTGTATCTTTGCCTGTGTCTTCATTTGTAGTAGTCTCAGACTCCCTTTGTGCTCACAGCTTACGAAAATTTGTTACATTTCATCCCTAGTTTCCGTTATCCAACTTTGGCTAGGCCGTTTTCTCTACCAAACATAAAGATATTGTTTTTTGTTGGGTCCTGGTCATGTCGGAGTACAGGGTCAATGTACAGGCAGACACTGCTGCGCGGTCTGCAGTTATATGTCCTACCAATTTCCTTTCGAGGTGTTCCCTTTTCTGGACTTATTTTTTGCTACATAGCTACCCACCTTTGCACCCGTTGGCAACCAAAGTGGTCAACTCTGCTCGGTAACAAAACTTCATTCTATTTAAAAAGAGCTAGGTTATGGCCATCTTCTTGTCATCAGTGCCGAAGTTGGGAGACCACTCTCTCCCGCCTTCGTCATTGGCACAATCTGTCTTACTCATGGGTATCTCATGGAGAGGCACCCTGTTCTCTCTTTGTGAGCAGGAATGTCAAGTTCCAGTATCGATTTGAGCACATTCTGTTAGACTGCCCTTCTATCAACGAGCACGCAGGGAATTTACCTCCAACGTCGTCTTGTTCTAACTACTCTCTCTTTACCCTTCTTCTTGCTGATGGACCCTCTTTAATCCCTGGACTCTTCATTGACATTCTTGACAACGATCGGATTTACTTCCACAAACTTCGGATGATACTTTTCGCATCCCCTCAGCTTCTGGTTCAGTCTCTTGTGCCACTTTACCCTTTCTCATCCACTGCCCAGCTGTTATCCGATAACTGTTGCTCCCTCATCATCCCCTTTTGCCACCTGATGCCCTCCACTTCCTTCTCCCTTGCAGCGCTGTATAGTCACTTGTGGCATAGCGTTCTTTTTGATTATAAATAATAATGCTTAGGTAAAAATGGTAATAAATTTTATTGGTGCACTTTTGAAAGAATATTAGGACTCACCAGTTGACGTGATAGGCGCTTGGCCAGGATTTGTTTTCTTTTGAACTTTGGGTAATATCGAACATTTCCTGTACTTTGAGCTCAATTTCAAGGCCAACCTTCTGTTCATTGTAAATCCAGTCAAAATCATCTACAATTTCTGATTATGTCTCACATATATAAAATGAGAACACGTAAATAGAATAAAACAATAATATCATACGAAAATAACACTGCAAAGTCGCTGGGATTTATTAAAAAAAAAATGGTCAAAGTTTTTTTTTTCTCATTATGCACTGTGTGCTGCAGGATTTTTTTTTTATTACTGTTGCACACTGACACATAGAACCCTTTCTTTTATTTATGAAGGCCCTACCAGCTTACTTACTCATAGATTTGAGGCCGCTATGATAGAATTTATGTACTAGTACGTCCAAAAACCCCTACGCGTAAGACGTACTTGTACGACCAGAACCCTCAAAGGGTTAATCTGGTCCAGTGGAATTTTCTTGTACTTAATAATTTCGCTAATATCAACTCTAGGCTTATTTATCGTATCTCACTTCATCTACTATGGACATAATAACAATATAAATAATATAGAAAGCTGATATATAACTCTAAAATGTAATAAATATTATTGTCATTCTTGTGGTGGTATGGGTGGTGTCGGCAAGTGGACGAGAGTTTTGTATGGAGACCGGGAAAATACTTCATGGAATAATTTTCGTCTAATATCAATCTATAGGGCCTTATTTATATATCACAGGTTCATTTATTATGACATACAGTCAATTTAAATAACATGAATACCATTATATATACTTAGAATGAATAATATATGTCATTAAGTAAAACAGGTGGTAGGCGGCCACATACCGCTCCTTCTTTGTTGTGGTAAACACTAGCCATTAGTCACGGCATTTTGAAGCTGTCTATTATTATAATTATGATATGTAGTACATTATTATTGTATATGTAATTATTATTTATATATTTTTTTTTTTTATTATCCACACTGGCGATTCCACCAAGGCTGGGTGGCCCGAAAAAGAACAAATCTTTCACCATTCATTCCACTCCATTCACATATGATTATTATTATTTATTATTAATACTATGTTATTAGTATTTTATAGTATTATATATTATTATTTTATTATTTATTATTGTATTTAATATTATTATTTTTTATTATTATATTAATTTATTTGTAATTTTTATTCACACAAAAAATATAAGATTTACTGTTTATTTTTATTGCAATAATTGTATGAATATGTAAACCCATTCACGACTGCATATTGGCAATGGACAGTGACGTCATTTGTTACTCTGGAAGAGCCAAGCAATGGACCCATTTCTCAAGGTTGAGTCAATTTCAAGGCACTTTTCATCATGAAAGCAATCTAAATCATATCTATTTCTGTTAAATATCTTCACATTCTATTAAATTTGAGACCAAAAATAAACAAGATATTACAACCATGAAAAACCATTCAAAATTTGCCCTAAGGGGTGGACTAATTGCTGAGAAGATGTGTGCTCCATTATTTATGCTAGATTTTCTTTCATTTTTGCGTGTACTTTAAGAAGCATCTTTCTATCAATACATTGCCACAAGTTTCAATAAGATAGCCCAACAAACAAATGAGATACAATTCCCGAGATCATGAGCCCCTAAACAGTGTCAAGGATCCTGCCTTGAGGTCTGTACTGCTTTGTGGAAATTTTTGCTCGCATAGGGTAAGCAAAAAATCGACCATCGACTGCTCGTATTTGGAAAAACCTCGCACGTGGGTCACGCTCCAAGCTAGAGGTTCCACTGTATACAGTGGACCCCGCATGATGTATTAATGTTCCGAGTGCTCAATGTTTTGCGATATTATCGTTTATGCGAAATTAATTTTACCATAAGAAATAAATGCGATATCAAAATTAATGCCGTTCTGACACACCTAAAGTATGATATTTTTTTTTTTTTACACATGAAATATTTATTTTTATTACACTCAAACTGAAGAAGAAGCACAGTTTGCATATGACACTTACCTTTATGATGATTCTGGTGTTGATTGATGGATGGAAGGAGGGGTGAGTGTTGATGGTCTTAGTGTTTAGAAAGGGAATTCCCCTTCCATTAAGACTTGAGGTGTTCAGTCCTTTCTGGGTGAATTCCTTCTTTTATTTGCCTCTAGGAACAAGCTTAGAGTCAATGAGACTTCTGTGCCCAAACATAGCTGTCCATAGAGGTTGTACCTCTCGTTCCTTTATGACATTGCCTAATGTGGTTCCACATCATTGTAGTGTATAGTCACCTAGCACGGCTTGCAGTAGTGTCTGAGGATAGATGATTTCATCCATAAAGGTTTGCACTTTAAGCCACATTGCACAGATTCATTAATCTTTGTAGTAGGCAACTCATCCATTTCTCTATCCCCTCCTCCGAAGCCAGTTTCTCAGGTCTGCCCTCTTGCTGTTCATGATGATCTAGCAGTATCATCAGCAGTGGATGTTCTTCTTTTGTCCTTCTCCATCAACTCTTCCACATCCTCCACTAACCTCCAACCCCAAGGACTTCCCCAATGCCACTAGGTGATTCCTCAAATACTGGCAATAGGATTCCCATGGGTTAGCCTCAAACTCTTCAAAATACCTTTGGTCTACACTTCTGGCCACAGAGTTTTTTGCAAGCAGAGTTCATAGGTCCTCTTAGTCACTCCCTCCAAGCCTTACCTTTAAGGTTTAACAATTGAGGTTTTTAAAGTGCCTCTATCAAAACTCTCTTAGTAGTCAATGGTGTTTCTGAGGTCTCTTACAAAGCACCTTTCAAACAGAGCTTTTGGTGTACAGTTTCTTGAAGTTGGAGGTGGACCTGCTGGTCCATGGGCTGCATGAGCGGATGGTATTACGGAGGCAAAAACTTGACCTTTAGGAAGGCATCATGTCCCCTCACCTAATTCGCTCTGCCATGTTGTAGGGATGACCAGGGGCATGTCTAACACCAGAGGACCTTAAGTCTAATTTCTTTTCAGTTAGGAACTTTTCGCATTGGGGGCAAACGCTTGTGTAACCAGTCATGAGAAAAAGTCCCTAGTGACCCATGCACTTACTGTTTGCCTCCACAGACACACCAACACTTTGCCTCTTAGGATTTTCTTTTGCCTGTTGCTCTGAGAGTTTCTGTGTGATACACCAATAAAGGTTCACTTTGCACATCCATAGCTAGGCACCACATCAACAGAGTAAGCCTTGTCTTTATTAGGTTATGTCTGGGAGTGCCGTTTCCTCTCCGTATTGTGTTCCTGCGCTTGGCATTTTCTTCCAAAACAGCCTGTTTGTCACATTATTAAACACTTGTTAGGTTTTTCCCAGCTTCACTGTTATGTAATCCTTTAATTCTGCACATATTTTTCAGCTGCTTTGGGTCCGAAAATGGCAGCATCACATGCCTTATACACTATGTATGCCACTTCGCTTCTTCAATCTTCAAAACCAACCTTTGCTGGCCTTACCCTTGAGGGGTTTCCGGCCGTACGAGTACGGCTTACTCGCAGGTTTTTTTGACGTACTAGTACGCATTAAATTCTAGCGCTGTCAAATCTCGCTCAGGAAATGGCTGATAGCTAGTTGTGAGAGAATGGGGTCTGTTTGGTGGGTGTGCAGCCAGAGTAGGAAAAAAAAATTCTGGGACCCCCAGTGTTGCATTGTGGGAATGCCATCTTAAGTACAACAATGTCCACCTTGCCTGGCTGTAAGGAAGTTCCTCACTCCCTCGGCGAATTGGGACACTTGTGTTTCCCCAGTGACAGTTTATTACAGATGGGAAGTGACAGTGAAGATGAGTTTCATGGTTTTTGTGTGATGGTTTTGACGAAACTAGTGACCATAATATGGGTAATAGTGAGGAAAAACCAGACAACCAACAAGCCCTTCCAACTCTGGTACTGGTGCCGTCTTGATCAGTTTCTGTTGTACCAGATTCAAAGAGGAAACTTCTGTTTTCCCAAAATCCCAGACTCAGATATGAGCATTGGTGATGTTTAGTGATAGTGATGGTGATTACAAGGTCTTTAAACTTGTTCCCCAAGTAATGGGAAAGGAGGAAGTAAGGAGGAGGAGGAAGTGGAGGAGGAGAAGGAGGAAGAGGAGGAGGAGGAAGAAGAGGAGGAGGAGGAAGAAGAAGAAGTATACGTAATATAACAATAATACATAATAATAATACATAATAATTATAATAATAATAATAATAATAATACTAATATAATAATACTAATAGGTAATAATAAATGTTCACCCAATGACAGTAACAAGATAATGGGAGATATCATTGTAAGAGTGACATTTGGTAGCGGTAAATGCGGGTGGAGTGAATTAGAAAAAAGATTATGATTGGGTGGTCCATCGCCCTCCCTTTGGTTTTTGCTGGTACACTAACATTTGTATGTCTATTTGCGTCTGTCAATGCTCCTTGTCTATCTGTCTATCCGTATAGCTATCGTGTCTCAGAGGCGCACAAGACTGCGTCATCACTTTTACTCACATCTTCAAGAGAGTATAGCCACTTTGTCTCGGATTTCTTGGGGTTATCTAGGTAATTTATACTCGGTATTCTTGTATTTATGGTAACCTGTGAGACAGAGATAGACAGACAGATAGAAAGAGAGGTACAGTTTGTGAGTAGATAGGAATGAGGGATAGAAAGATATTAAGATTGAATTGGAGGGGAGCAGCATCAGACCCATTGTTTGACATGCGAGAGGGGGGAGTGAGTAATGAGACAATATGTCATTTTGGACAGCTGCCGACTCTGGTAATTTACACTATGGAGGAGGGGAAGAGGGGGTGGAAGAGGAAGAGAGTAGGAGGAAGAGTAGGGGAAGAGGAGGAAGAGAAGTTGAGGAGGAAGAGGAAGAGGAGGAGGAAGAGGGGGAGGAAGAGGAGGAGGAGGAGGAGGAGGAGGAAGAGTAGTAGGAGGAGGAGGAGGAAGTGTAGGAGGGGAGGTAATGGGAAGAAGAGGAGGAGGAGTGGGAGGAGGACGAGGAATTGTAGGAAGATTAGGGGGTAGACGATAGAAGAGAAAGAGAAGGAGCAGAAGAAGAGGAGGAGGAAGACGGAGGAGGAGGAAGAGGAGGAGGGATGAGGAGAGTAGGAGGAAGAGAAGAGGTGGAGGAAGAGGAGGGGATGAGGGATAGTAGGAGAAATTTAGGGGGAAGAGGAGGAGGAGGAAAAGGAGGAGGAGCAAGATGGAGGAGGAAGTGGAGAGAAGGAAGAGGAAGAGTAGGAGGGAAGAGTAGGGGGAAGAGGCGGGATTGAGGGAAGAAGAGGAGGATGGAGCAAGAGGAGGGAGGTGGAAGAAGTGGAGCGAGTAAGATAAGAGGAAAGAGGAAGAGAGGAGGAGGAGAAGGAGGCAGTGGAGAAAGAGTAGGGGGAATGAGTAGGGGGAGGAGGAGGAAGAGGAAGAGAGGGGAAGGATGAGGAAGGGGGAGGAGGAGTGGAGGAGGAGGAAGAAGAGGAAGAAGAAGAGATGTAATATATTTGTCCCTTTGAAGCAAGAAAAAAAAAGTCCACACCATGACGGTAACAAGATAAGGGGAGATAACTTCTGATAAGGCTGACAAACGTATTGATAAAGTAAACGAGGGTGGAGCTGAAAAGGGAAATGATTAGATGACCATCGTCCCTCCTTTGTTTTTGCTTGGTTACACTAAATTTCTGTCTGTTCTATTTGTCTGTCTGTCAAGCTCACTTTGTCTATTGTCTGCTCTCTGTTTAGAGAGCCACAAGACAGCGTCATCACGTTTACTCACATTCTTCAAGCTGAGTATTTGCACTTGCTGGATTTCTGGGTTATCTAGTAATTTTATTCATGTATTAATTGTATTTGTGTGGTACCTTGAGACAGAGATAGACAGATCAGTTAGAAAGACCGGAGAGACAGTGAAAGAGATAGAATGCGGGAGGAAAGATATAAAACACATTGTGTACTGACACCATGTTTCAAAAGAGTTCCACAAGCTGCAGAACTTCTAGGAATATGTTTTCGGTGAATGTTTATACATTTTCCCCCCCCCCCCCCCCCCCCCCACCCCCACCCACACACCCCACCCCCCCACCCCACCACCCCCCCCCCCACCACCCCCCCCACACCCCCCCCCCAACCCCACCCCCCAACCCCCCACCCCACCACCCCCCCTCATATTGCCCCCTTATAGAACAATAGTAATTAATAAAATTTTATGTTTTGTTTGTTTTTTGTAAACAAGTTTTGTAATAAATATATTGATATTTATGTTTGTGTGCTTATTGTGTTGTATTCGAGTGTATATATGTACATTGCTCCTACTTTGCGTCTCCACAGGCCACATAAGTTACGTGAAAAATAAAAATAGTGAAAAAACACAAACCTTCTTATACAAGTAACCAAAAGTTTACGGTGAGTGGCAGTCACCGCAGTTGCCATACGGGGGGCTCATTTTTCTGCAAACTTCACGCCTCCTATCCATATGTATTGTTGGTAAAAATTTTTTATTTTTTGTTTATCCATAATGTTTAGAAATAAAAATATATCTATTGTTTTCATAAGAAAATAATATTTTTTTTTTTTTTTTTTTGAAATTTGGCCGACCCTGAGAACATGTTCTGAGAGGGCCTGTCGACTCAAAGGGTTAAATTCACTCACATCATCACGTAGTTGGCAGGCATTTTTATTAATTAAATCCCATGAACTTCCTGCTTTTCTACTTATGATTGCTTGTGAGATTGCTTATCCCTGCTATCAGTTTTTGTGTATCCACACCAATTAAGAGTTTATATTATTCTATCACTTGTGATGTCACTCTGTTTCGTAAACACAGTGCAACCTTTGGCAAGAACAGCTTTCCTTGATTTGCCGTTTCTTGCCCACAATAGTAGCGATGGTTGATTGGGGTTTACTATACAATCTGGCCAAGCTTGGAGACAAGTATACTCCACTTTCCATACTTAGCAATGATCTCTTTCTTCAATCTCTATTAGGTAATTCTCACCTTATTCCTGTAGGGTTTGGCCTAGATGCTTGCTTGGGGCCCATGGTCACTTATTTTGCTGATGTAATCACCAAAAATGCTGTAAATAATACAAAAATGTTCTGTTTGTATGCTTGGTTTGCTACCCGTGGAGGTGGCTTGTAAACAATGGCCACGGCGGAGCATGTGAGGTGGTCAGGCCTGCACATTAGACGCGTCTCGGGACGAATAGCATTGAGCGAGTTTTTTAGCCTATGCAGAGGCCAAAAATTTTAGCTATAAATTTGATATCGCTAGGTGGATTTAACGTTATGTGCATGCCCATACGTTATGCGGGAGGTCACTGTAATATAAATAAAACAGACAATCTGGAGGGGACACTTTAAAACTACTCTTTCATTTCTGCCAAGGTCCATTTTCATATTGACTTGTTAATGGTGCAAGATCAACATATATACAGTGGGCCTCGCTTTACGATATTATTTCATTCCAGAAGTATGTTCTGGTCCCATTACTGAACGAATTTGCTCCCATTAAGGAATATTGTGATTTAGTTTATCTTTCCGACCCCCAACATACACGTACAATTGCCTTACATAAATACCAACTTACATAATTGGTCGCATTGAGAGCTGATCGTAAAGCGGAGGTTCCACTGTATCTAGTTTCTTTCCAAAGTGTGGTGTTCCTGCTCAGCAGTATCAGATATGTTTCTGTGTTTATGTAAGTGTAGTAATTTTTGAAAGAGCAATACCAGGATCATTCCTTTGCGGCATGCCAGATGAACCAGGCAATGATGGTTGTGTGAGCCAGTGGGCTTGTAAACAATAAAGCCTGGTTGAAATAGGCAACCAACAGAAAAAATACTGGGCCCCAGGAGGGTTTGGTGTGTATAGAAATATCTCAAAACCAGTCACAGCTTTAAGGTACTTGTGGAATTGTTCTAATCACAGTATTAATACTCTTCTTGTTTGGAAATAAATGGTAGAAGAATCAGAACTCAGCATAAATAAAAAAAATAATAATTTATAGCATACAGATGCTACTTGATTTAGATGGGGTTATGTTCCAATGAACCCATGGTTAAGTACAATGTTTCATAAGTCGAATGTGAATGAATATTCTATTTTAATAACTACTTTTCACTGAATAGTAAACAAATAATTACTATAAATAATATACGTTATTGAATATAAGTAACTAAATGAATGTAAAGTTATGGAATTGCCGGCCTTCTCGTTGGGTAATAATCTCAAGTTTTATTGGAAAAGTAACTAAAATGAATGTAAGTTATGGACTTGCGCCGTCACGTTGGGTTATTATCTCAAGTTTATTACTTCAAAGTAATTGCTTTGCACCATCGTAAATTTGATCCATCGTAAGTTGGGTTATCACAGTATATTTCAAGTATTTTGTTTTGAAATGGAACTAAAGGGCTTATTTATGATGAAACTAGACACTGGTGTTCATTTACAAGTGATGAAGTTATTGTTAATTATTTGATTCTGAATTTCTGTCATTGTTCTGTGAATTGGTCATATATATTTTGTCAAATTGTACTTTTCAGGTACACCCAAAACTGGGATTTGCAGGAAATCATGACCAGATGGATTATCCTTCTGGACAGCTGCAATCAAGGAGACAGCCAAGGTGGGGAGGGAAAAGTCCCTAGCCAAGATATTGTAAAAGGGATGTTTGAAGGATTTATGACTTTTTCATTGGAGATGAGGCTTTGGATGCTACTGGATATGCTGTTAAGGTGAGAAGTTACAATTTTGGTGTCACAAATTAACTCATTAATATTAGATTGACTAAATATTAAAAAGCTTTTGGCAGAGAAGGACCTAGGAGTCATCTTTGGGCTGAGTGTCACCAGTAGAATCATATTAATGATAGTTGTATATGTTTTTCCAGATTAAGTTATCACTTAAAATGCTGGTTACACACATAGTTAGACCAAAAATAGTAGAGCACCTGTTGTATGATATCTGTTCTAAAAAGAAAATTATGTACATGGAAGAAAATGTAGAAGATAACATGCAAACCATGGTATGGGTGAGAGAGTTAGAGCTCATGGCAGTTAGTCGTAAACTCCAGGCCAGTGTATAAGGGCACTGTGGCCAGCTGTTTACATTCGTGTTATTATGATTTGTTAGTCTCAAGATAATAGTACAAAATTTACTTTCATTGCTGAATAAAATAAAATTAAAATGCTTTAAGAAGAAATTCTGAAAGTAATCACTCGGTTGGCCATCACTAATCGGCAATCAGTTATCTGTTCATCAGTTAATCTGGCACTAAATTTTGGACTAGCATAATTTCTAAAAAAAATTTCATCATTATCGACTCAGAAATATGTGACAGTATGGTTGTAATTCCTCAGCAGCTATGCCTGCTATTTTGCATTTAACACATAATTTCAATTGAGCCAATTTCCGTATAGGGTCCTGTTTTAAATAATAATATTAAAAAAAAAAAACAAGTAAAGGACATTACTGGACATTAAATGACTTTTCACCTCTGTCATTAGTCCGGTTCTCAACAAGCCCTCTTATTTTCTTTTTGCCCTTTCCACTTTGAATTTTATTTTTCACAATAAATTTATAAGAATTTCTGTTATGCAGGAACTACTGCATAGTGTACCTCTTAAGGGGGGCTCCTTGGCGTGAGTGAAGAGGCTCTTGGTCGGAGGAATTGCCCTGTCGGTCTTCTTACTCAGGACCGAAACTAATTACCCCCATTCTCCCCTCCCCTATCCCCATCCTCCCCTTCCTCCCCTTTTTCCATTCCTACTCCTCTCTCACCACCCTCCTTTGCCTCTTCCTCTTTTTAGCCTTCTTGATTTCTCCCTCAGGCGCGCTAGGTCCTAGGTAGGGGAACAGGGACAGGGGGTCCATCCCTTCCGTTGAGGTTTCTTGGGCGGTGGCGTAGTTTGCCTGTGGAATTGGACATTCCTAGGGATGTCCCGATCCCTTCTCCGGTATCCCGGTGTGGCTTGGGGTGTCGTTTGGGCGACGGGGGTGATCTCTGGAAGCCCCTTTCGGATTCCGGGGGTGGTGGCTGAAGGAGGTATGTTCTGTGGCGGATAATCGGCCGCCCTCTCTTTTGTCCACGAGGTAGCGCCCTATTGGGCAGATGTGAGGTTGCTTATCCCAGATTGCTTGGTTTTACTGGGCATTTGAAGGGTAGGGTTTGGCTCGGGTTCCATGCTGCATCTGCCTACTTAGCGGTGTCGTGTTCCTTTGGCGCGGATGGAGATTTCGGCCTTTCATTCCTCCTGGGAAACTATTCCTCCCCGCTCCACCTTTTTTTATTCTTTTTTTTTTTTTTTTTTCTTTTCTTCTTTTCTTTTTTTTTCTTAAAAACAAATAGCAAAGGAGTAACCTAACATGGCAGCCACTAGGTTCCATGAAACCACTACCTCCCCGGGCCCCTTCTTGATAGCCCGCACCCCATTCTGACCCTGCCTTGTGTTTAGACCACTCTTCGGACACTCCTGATTGCCCCTGTTCTCTGGCTGTGTGCTGTTTCCTCACACCCGCTTCAGGTTCAGGGGTCTTTCGACTGAGCCTTCGATTTGTCTGAACTCGCATTCCTTGGACTATGCTTCGGCTTCTCCCTCTTCGGGTACGGAATATTTTCGAATCGCCCACCCATTTTCTGCCGGACCATACTCCGGTCCTACTCCTAATCGCCATGTCTATCATCATGATGATGCTCCGTCGTTATACTTTCCATTCTACTCGGGAAACGACCGACCGTAAGCCATCCCTCTCCACGCTCAGTTTCGGACCACAAATGGACTATATTCTTTACTTTAGACCATCTCTTCTTCTGCCTACCTTTCTGACTTAGTATTGCCAAAGCGCTCCTGCGTCTTGTTGGCAGAGTTATTTCATTTCAAGCTCTCAAGAGCGGTACACGATCGTCACTGTCCAGAATGCTACACAAGCTCATGGGAGCTTTCGCTCCTTTCGCTATCGATACTTCTCCTATCACTTTGAAAAACATTTTTCTCTCTAATTCTTGTAGTGGTACTGTCATTCTGCCCCATACCATAGTCCAACAGAATTTCCTGGTCATGTGGCAATGAATTTTTGATACTGCTGAACTCCAGGATCTCCCAATCTCAAAGTAGACACTTATGTCCTTTCCTGCCCGGGGGGCGACGGACGTTTTCCCTTGGCAATGTGGCTCGTTTTTTATACTTTTGACAGCCGAAGAAACTCCCGTCCTCTGTATATGTGTGGGAGTCATCGGTTACAAAGTTTCGATAAGGTGATTCACTACACCGCAAACAATGATAAACTAGAAATTGCTGGCGTTTTGGTCACCCAGCGAAAATTGAGATCTAAATGGCCCGGAATGCCCAGTCTGTGGTGCCGACAACATTTAATTAATCTTGCAGTCAACTCCATCTTGCCTAATGTAATGAAGCTCTCCCTTCGTACTCCGCCGTTGCCGGTCTATTAATTGACGTGAAATGTTGCCTCAAAGTGGCGAAGGTCTCCTCTTATGCTATGGCAGTTACTCATCTCCGCCTCAAAGTGAGACCTACCCGTGTTTTCTTATTCTCGTGTTTCCCAACGTCCCCCCTCTTCTGGGGTCCCATCTTATGCTGCTCCTCTGTTGTTACCCCTCCTTAGCCACTATGGCATTATTCCTTTTTGCTGTCCTTGGTGCTCTGACGTCCACGGACTACTACCTCAGTCTGTTCTTCATTTCTTAGGTCTTTCACAAGCCCCAGTATCGACAAGACCTCGCCCCCCCCTTACGACACCTAATACCATCGCCCCTCGACTCAGGTGTCCATATAATCCACATGCTCAAATATTCTTTGCCCTTCCTTCCCTTTCTTCACCTCCACACGCACCCTTACCTTTCCAGTCTCGGTACCTAGTTCTTCCCCTATCTCTGGCTTTTATTACAACGTGTGGTGTTTACACCCTCCTCTCCGTTATCTTGCCTTCCACTCCCGTCCCCTCCCAAGTTTCTCCCGCTTCTGTTACCTCCAGGTTTCTACTCTTCTGTCCCCCCCACAACTTCTTCTCCAGTCCCTTACACTTTTCCCTCCCCCTCTACTTTGGTACAGTTCCATTTAACTGTCCAATCTTACTACCCTCCTCTCCGATCTCCAATATGGTTTCCCATACATCTTTGAAATTCTGAAAACTCGTTGAAGCCTTTTCAGGAATATATTGCTTGTGACAAAACTTCAATGGGAACACTGTTTCACTTCATGTTCCTTCTCTTCCCTCTCTCCATCTTCACACCCATCTTCGCAACGCTCGTTCCTTCGCACTTGTAATCTTCCAATGCTCACCAACGTTGAATTTTCTAACCATCTAGTCTTGGTGGCCTTTACCTACAGATTATGATATTTTTTTTCATCGCCAATATGGCTATTTACAGTGGAATATCCAGCGGCCTCTGGGGTTATAATCGGGGGTGAGCTTCAGATGTTGCTTTCAGGTTTTCCCCTGTTGGTGCCCCCTTGCTTACAAGAACCAAAATTACATCGGCTGTTTTCAACCTTTATCTAGGTATATAAGTTATTGTATTCTTCGGAGCCTTTCCAGATGGACCTTTTATGAAAGTGCCTTTTCTACGCAATGATTTTCCGTACTGTCAACTATTTGTCCATACTGCTGCATTACACTGCAGCCCGTATCACTTGAATAAGTTGTTTACAATATGTTCTTTATATCTCTCTCCTTCTCGAGCATTTTCTATCCCAGACTTTGCCTTTTCTTGTTTATCCTTACCACCACCACTTCTGTTTACTTGGTGATTTTATGCCACCATTTCTCTGGGCGGGGGTTCTCCTTTGTGTCCTCACGTGGCAATTCAGTTGGAGGCTTTTCTTGCCTACTCTCACCCCTCCATGTTTTATACGGGTACTCCCACCCATTTTGATCCTCAGTATCATAACTCTCTCTTGCATCGATCTTTCAGTCTGCTCTTCCTCCACTGCACTAGACTTCACCTGGTCTGTTTCTACCAGACTTACAGACAGCGATCATTTTCCGATCAATCTTACGTCTCCTTCAGTTTCACCACCTTCCCGTAGCCCTCGCTGGCAATTTGATGGGCAAATTGGGATCTTTACTTCATCACCTCACTGCTTTTAGTGAGGTTCCTACTTCATCCTCCTTTGATGAGCTCCCTACACATATTCTCGTCATCAGTTTTACCGCCAGCTTTCATTCTATACCCCATACCTAAGGCAGGGAATTTCAGAAGTGCGGGCCTTGGTGGTCTCTGCTTGTGCTCGTGTCTGTTCGTTTGAAATCGTTGCTGCATGGGGTCAGGTACCGGTACATATAAACCGCTGAAGGTCTTGTTGATTTTAGCAGAAGCGATGCGATCGCTCGCCGTGTCATCGTGAAGCTTAACGCACTTGTTGGCGAAGACTATGTTTACCATCACCTTGCTTCTTCTATGAGTGCAGTTGGAAAAAGTGAGGAAATTGAGTGGTAAATACTCTCCTGACGGCTCATGTTCTACGGGTCTCTGTGTGATATAGCAAACCCTCTCGACGTTGCATTAATTGGCACACAACTGGTCGTATTTCCCGTAGGGGCTCCATCTATGCCCCTCGATTTCTTTCCTAAAGTTCTTTTTTTTGGGGGGGGGCCCCAAGAGAGTTAGTTACCCTTGGACTTTTCTTCTCTCGGAGTAGAACGTATAATGTGCCTTTAACTTCAAGAATGGAGGCAAACGCTCTCAGCTTGACGATCTCGGCAGATGGGCCTGATGACATTCTAGTATTAGTTTGTTATCAAACTTTACCGGTCAGGGCCCTTGTGTCCTCTTACACCTCCTTCAATCTCAATTTGGGCACAAGGAGTTCTTCCCCAGCTGTGGAAATCGCCCATTGTCTCCTTTCCGCAAAAGGGGTATACTAGGACATGATGCCTCCCACTATAGCCCCCATCGCTCTTACATGTGCGTTTGCAAAGTGATGGAAGGCCTGTAAATCGTACGTTTTAATGTGGTATTTAGAGGATCTCAAACAGTCTCTCGGCTTAGTCAATTTGGCTTTCGTAAGGGTCGTTCTACCATATAGATCCCTTAACTACGTTGGATACGTATGTTCGTAATCCTTTGCGTTAATACTCAGTTATTTGCCATATTTTTTGACCTTGAGAGGCTAAGACACAACTTGGAGGTATAATATTTTGCCAGGCCCATTCCTTAGGCCTCCGAGGCAATCTTCCTCCTTCCTTAAGAACTTTTTAATGACAGGACATTTCCGTGTCGAGGCAATAATGTTCTTTCCCGGTACTTCGTCCAAGCTGAACGGTGTTCCCTTAGGGATGTGTTCTAAGCTCATCACTTTTTTCCTTGCTTTTAATGATTTGGCTCTGTTCTTCACCCAATATTTGGTCATCAACTCTATGTTGATGACTTCGCTATTGCTATGTGCAGGCGCTGACTGTCACCTTATTGCAGTTTCTCTCCAGCATGCGGTCTCGACCGTGTTTCCACTTGGGCCTCCCACACATGGGTTTAAATTTTCAAGTACCAAAACTCACCAAATTACTTTCACTAAGACGCTCTGTTATCTCCGATCATCCTTTGTATTCCTCTATGGTCCCGTTACCCCCGATTCGTGATACAGTCAGGTTTCTATGGCTTTCTTTGACCGGCGGATTAACCTGGAAACCTCATCATTACATCTCTGAGCAACTTGTCACAGCCGGCTAATCCTTCTTAAAAACCTTGCTTCATCTTTCCTGGGAGCTGATCGTCGAACTCTGCTTCGATCTACATTTCAGCCCTGTTTTATCGAAACTCGATTATGGTGACCAGATTTATTTCGCGGCTCTCTGCTTCTCTCTCTAGCCTTTATCTCTATCCTTCACTTGGTTTTCGTTTGTTCCTTGGTGTTTTCGCTCTTCCCCTGGTGAGAGCCTCTATACAGAAGCCAAATGTTCCATCCTGGTCTGATCGCCGTGATGGCCCATTGCCATTCGTTACTATGTACGCTCTCTCGATTAAGACAAACCTTCCATTTTATAGAATGGTCACCGTTATTAGTAGTAATTCTTTTTTCGTTGCCGCCAATGTTTGCTCCGTCCTTTTCTCTTCGCCTACTCTGTTCATTCTTGTCTTCCCTTCTGTTAACGCCTTTTATTTGTTCCTGTAGCATCTCACTTTTCCCTGCCCCCCTGGGAAGTTCAAGCTGTTCGGTGTCTGTTCTTTCTCACTACCTTGCTCGAAAAGCTCAAACTGCCTACGGTGGCTTCCCCTCTCTTTTTCTTGATCATGCCATCCCAGGGCCCTGGTCATGTCGACGACAGGCATGAACAGGCAGACACTGCTGCGCGGTCAGCAGTATATGACCTACCAATTTCCTATCGAGGTGTTCCATTTCTGGACTATTTTGCTGCAATAGCTACCCACCTTCGCACCCGTTGGCAACAACGTTGGTCAACTCTGCTCGGTAACAAACTTCATTCTATTAAACCGAGCATAGGTTACTGGCCATCTTCTTGTCATCAGTGCCGAAGTTGGAGAACCACTCTCTCCCGCCTTCGCATTGGCCACACTCGTCTTACTCATGGGTATCTCATGGAGAGGCACCCTGTTCCTCTCTGTGAGCAGTGTCAAGTTCCAGTATCGATTACCACATTCTGTTAGACTGCCCTCTCTATCAACGAGCACGCAGAATTTACCTCCAACGTCGTCTTCGTTCTACTACTCTCTCTTTACCTTCCCTTCTTGCTGATGGACCCTCCTTTAATCCTGACTCTCTCATTGACTTCTTGACAACGACCGATTTACTCCACAAACTCTGATGATACTTTTCGCACTCCCCTCAGCCCTTTCTGGTTCAGTCTCTTGCTGCCCTTTACCCTTTCACCATCCACTGCCCCGCTGTTATCCGTAACCTGTTGCTCATCCATCTCCCTTTTGCCACCTGATGCCCTCACTTCCTTCCTGCCCTGCAGCGCTGTATAGTCCTTGTGGCTTAGCGCTTCTTTTTGATTATAATAATAATGCATTAGTGTAAAAAATGGTATAAATATTATTGGTGCACTTTTGAAAGAATATTAGACTCACCAGTTGACGTGTATTGCACGCTTGGCACGATTTGTTTACTTTTGAACTTTGGTAAAAATCGAACATTTCTGCTACTTTGAGCTCAATTTCAAGGCACCTTTCATTGTAAAACCAGTCAAAATCATCTCAATTTCTGTAATATGTCCTCCATTCTATAAAATGAGACCACGAAAACTAGAATACAACAATAAATACCATACGAAAATACACTGCAAAGTCGCTGATTTATTAAAAAAAAATGGTCAAAGTTTTTTTTTTCTCATTATGCACTGTGTGCTGCAGGATTTTTTTTATACTGTGCACACTGACCACATAGACCCATTCTTTCATATGAAGGCCTACCAGCTTTCTCCCACTAGATTTGAGGCCGCTAGAATTTATGAGTACTAGTACGTCAAAAACCCCTACGCGTAAGACGTACTAGTACGACCAGAACCCTCAAAGGGTTAATCTGTCCCAGTGGAATTCTGTACTTCAATAATTTCGCTAATATCAACTCTATGGCTTATTTATCTATCTCACTTCATCTAATATGACATAATAAACAATATAAATAATATAGAAAGCTGATATATACTCTAAAATGAATAAAATATGTCATTCTTGTAGTGGTATGGGTGGTGTCGGCAGTGGACGAGAGTTTGTCTGGAGACCGGGCAAAATACTTCATGAATAATTTCGCTAATATCATCTATATGGCTTATTTATATATCACAGTTCATTTAATATGACATAACAGTCAATATAAATAACATAGAAATACCATATATATACTCTAGAATGAATAAAATATGTCATTATGTAACAGGTGGAGGCGGCCACAACCGCTCCCTCTTTGTTGTGGTAAACACTGCCATCTAGTCACGGCCTTTTGAAGCCGTCTATTATTATAATTATTATATGTAGTACATTATTATTGTATATGTATTATTATTATAAATATTTTTTTTTTTTATTATCACACTGGCCGATTCCCACCAAGGCAGGGTGGCCCGAAAAAGAAAAACTTTCACCATCATTCACTCCATTCACATATTATTATTATTATTATTATTATTATTACTATTGTTATTAGTATTATTATAGTATTATACTATTATTATTATTATTATTATTATTGTATTATACTATTATTATTATTATTATTATTATATAAATTATTTGTAATTTTTATTCACACAAAAAATATAAGATTTACTGTTATTCCTTATTGCAATAATTGTATGAATATGTCAACCCATTCACGACTGCATATTGGAATGGACAGTGACGTCATTTGTTTACTCTGAAAGAGCCAAGCAATGGACCATTTCTCCTAGGTTGAGCTCAATTTCAAGGCACTTTTCATCATGAAAGCAATCAAAATCATATCTATTTCTGTAATATATCTTCCATTCTATCAAATGAGACCAAAAAAACAAGAATACAACCATGAAAACCATTCAAAATTACCACTAAGGGGTGGCTAATTGCTGAGAAGTGAGCTCCATTATTTATGCTTAGATTTCTTTCATTTTTGGTGTACATTAAGAAGCATCTTTCCATCATACATTGCCCAAGTTTCAATAAGATAGCCCAACAAACAAATGAGATACAATTCCCGAGATCAAGAGCCCCTCACCAGTGTCAAGGAACCTGCCTTGAGGTCTGCTCGCTTGTGGAAATTTTGCTCGCATATGGAAGCAAAAAATCGACCCATCGACTGCTCGTATTTGGAAAAACTCGCACGTGGACACGCTCGCAAGTAGAGGTTCCACTGTATACAGTGGACCCCCGCATGATGATATTAATCCGTTCCTGAGAGCTCAATGTTATGCGAAATTATCGTTATGCGAATTAATTTTCCCCATAAGAAATAATGGAAATCAAATTAATCCGTTCCTGACACCCAAAAGTATGAAATTTTTTTTTTTTACCACATGAAATATTAATTTTAATACACACAAACTGAAGAAGACATGCACAGTTACATGACACTTACCTTTATTGAAGATCTGGTGATGATTGATGGGATGGAAGGAGGGGAGAGTGTTGATGGTCTTAGTGTTTAGAAAGGGAATCCCCTTCCATTAGGACTTGAGGTGTCAAGTCCTTTCTGGGGTTACTTCCCTTCTTTTAATGCCACTAGGACAAGCTTCAGAGTCACTGGACTTCTGTCGCACAACATATCTGTCCATAGAGGTCTGTACCTCTCGTTCCTTTATGACTTCCTAAAGTGGTTCACAACATTGTTCAGTGTAATAGTCACCAGCACGGCTTGCAGTAGCTGTCTGAGGATGATTTTTATCCATAAAGGTTTGCACTTTAAGCCACATTGCACAGATTTCCTTAATCTTTGAAGTAGGCAACTTCATCAATTTCTCTCTCCCCTCCTCCGAAGCAGTTTCCTCAGGTCTGCCCTCTTGCTGTTCAAGATGATCTAGCAGCTCATCAGTGGTTAGTTCTTCATTGTCCTTCTCCACCAACTCTTCCACATCCTCCCCACTAACCTCCAACCCCAAGGACTTCCCCAATGCCACAGTTGATTCCTCAACTGGCATAGGATTCCCAGGGTTAGCCTCAAACTCTTCAAAATCCCTTTGGTCTACACATTCTGGCCACAGTTTTTTCCAAGCAGAGTTCAAGGTCCTCTTAGTCACTCCCTCCCAAGCCTTACCTTTAAGGTTTACACAATTGAGGATATTAAAGTGCTCTCTTCAAAACTCTCTTAGAGTCAATTGAGTTTCTGAGGTCACTACAAAGCACCTTTCAAACAGAGCTTTTGTGTACAGTTTCTTGAAGTTGGAGATGACCTGCTGGTCCATGGGCTGCAAGAGAGGAGTGGTATTAGGAGGCAAAAACTTGACCTTAATGAAGCTCATGTCCCCACAAAGTCGCTCTGCCAAGTCTGTAGGATGACCAGGGGCATTGTCTAACACCAGGAGGCACTTAAGGTCTAATTTCTTTTCAGTTAGGTAACTTTTCGCATTGGGGGCAAACGCTTTGTGTAACCAGTCATAGAAAAAGTCCCTAGTGACCCATGCCTTACTGTTTGCCCTCCACAGCACACACAAATTAGCCTTTAGGATTTTCTTTTGCCTGAATGCTCTGAGAGTTTCAGAGTGATACACCAATAAAGGCTTCACTTTGCAATCACCACTAGCATTGGCACACATCAACAGAGTAAGCCTGTCTTTCATAGGCTTATGTCCTGGGAGTGCCGTTTCCTCCTCAGTAATGTAGGTCCTGCTTGGCATTTTCTTCCAAAACAGGCCTGTTTCGTCACAATTAAACACTTGTTCAGGTTTCAGTCCTTCACTGTCTATGTAATCCTTAAATTCCTGCACATATTTTTCAGCTGCTTTGTGGTCCGAACTGGCAGCCTCACCATGCCTTATCACACTATGTATGCCACTACGCTTCTTAAATCTCTCAAACCAACCTTTGCTGGCCTTAACCCTTTGAGGGTTTCGGCCGTACTAGTACGGCTTACTCGCAGGTTTTTTTGACGTACTAGTACGCATAAATTCTAGCGCTGTCAAATCTCGCAGGAAAAGGCTGATAGGCCTAGATGTGAGAGAATGGGTCTGTTTGGTGGGTGTGCGCAGTAGGAAAAAAATCTGGGACCCAGTGGTGCATTGTGGGAATGCCATCATAGTACACAATGTCCACCATGCCTGGCTGTAAGAAGTTCCTCACTCCTCGGCGAATTGGGACACTTGTTCCCCAGTGACAGTTCTAATACAGATGGAAGTGACAGTGAAGATGAGTTTCAAGGTTCTGGTGAGGTTTTGACCGAAACTAATGACCATAATATGGGTAATAGTGAGGAAAACCCAGACAACCCACAGCCTTCCACCTCTGGTGCTGGGCCGTCTTGTTCACGTTCAGTTGTACCAGAATCAAAGAGGAAACTTCTATTTTCCCAAATCCCAGACTCAGATATGAGCATTGGTGATGATAGTGATAGTGATTGTGAACTACAAGGTCTTTAAACTTGTTCCAAGAATGGAGAAGGAGGAAGAAAAGGAGGAGGAGGAAGAGGAGGAGGAGAAGGAGGAAGAGGAGGAGGAAGAAGAGGAGGAGGAGGAAGAAGAAGAAGTATACGTAATAATAACAATAATACATAATAATAATACATAATAATAATAATAATAATAATAATAATAATAATAATAATAATAATAATAATAGGTAATAATAAATGTTCACCCATGACAGTAACAAGATAATGGGAGATAACATCTGATAAGAGCTGACATTTGATAAGCGTAAATGAGGGTGGAGCTGATAAGAAAAGATTAGATGACCATCGCCCTCCCTTTGTTTTTGCTGGTACACTAACATTTGTCTGTCTATTTGTCTGTCTGTCAAGCTCCCTGTCTATCTGTCTATCCGTCTAGCTCTCTGTCTCAGAGAGCCACAAGACTGCGTCATCACTTTTACTCACATCTTCAAGCAGAGTATAGCACTTTGTCTGGATTTCTTGGGTTATCCTAGGTAATTTATACTCTGTATACTTGTATTTATGTGTACCTGTGAGACAGAGATAGACAGACAGATAGAAAGAGAGAGACAGATTGAAAGAGATAGAATGAGGGAGAAAGATAATTAGATAGAATGGAGGGGAAGCAGCATCCCGACCCCATTGTTTTGACATGCGAGAGGGGGAGTGAGTAATGAGACAATATGTCATTTTGACAGCTGCCGACTCCTGGTAATTTACACTATGGAGGAGGAGGAAGAGGGGGAGGAAGAGGAAGAGTAGGAGGAAGAGTAGGGGAAGAGGAGGAAGAGGAAGAAGAGGAGGAAGAGGAAGAGGAGGAGGAAGAGGAGGAGGAAGAGGAGGAGGAGGAGGAGGAGGAGGAAGAGTAGTAGGAGGAGGAGGAGGAAGAGTAGGAGGAAGTGGAAGAAGAGGAGGAGGAGGAGGAAGAGGAAGAGGAATAGTTAGGAAGATTAGGGGGAAGACGAAGAAGAGAAAGAGAAGGAGCAGGAAGAAGAGAGAGGAAGAGGAGGAGGAGGAAGAGGAGGAGGAAGAGGAAGAGTAGGAGGAAGAGGAAGAGGAGGAGGAAGAGGAGGGGAAGAGGAATAGTAGGAGGAAAATTAGGGGGAAGAGGAGGAGGAGGAAAAGGAGGAGGAGGAAGAGGAGGAGGAAGAGGAGGAGAAGGAAGAGGAAGAGTAGGAGGAAGAGTAGGGGGAAGAGGAGAAGAGGAAGAAGAGGAGGAGGAGCAAGAGGAGGAGGAGGAAGAAGAGGAGGAGTAAGAAGAAGAGGAAGAGGAAGAAGAGGAGGAGGAGAAGGAGGAGGAGGAGGAAGAGTAGGGGGAAGAGTAGGGGGAAGAGGAGGAAGAGGAAGAAGAGGGGAAGGATGAGGAAGGGGAGGAGGAGGAGGAGGAGGAAGAAGAGGAAGAAGAAGAAGATGTAATAATATTTTTCCCTTGAAGCAAGAAAAAAAAAAGTCCACCCCATGACGGTAACAAGATAAGGGGAGATAACATCTGATAAGAGCTGACAAACGTTTGATAAGCGTAAACGAGGGTGGAGCTGATAAGGAAAGATTAGATGACCATCGTCCTCCCTTTGTTTTTGCTGGTACACTAACATTTCTGTCTGTCTATTTGTCTGTCTGTCAAGCTCCCTGTCTATCTGTCTAGCTCTCTGTTTCAGAGAGCCACAAGACTGCGTCATCACGTTTACTCACATCTTCAAGCAGAGTATAGCACTTTGTCTGGATTTCTTGGGTTATCCTAGGTAATTTATTCTATGTATACTTGTATTTGTGTGTACCTCTGAGACAGAGATAGACAGACAGATAGAAAGAGAGAGACAGATTGAAAGAGATAGAATGAGGGAGAAAGATAAAACACCATTGTGTATGACACCATGTTTCAAAGAGTTCCACAAGCTGCAGAACTTCTAGGAATATGTTCGGTGACTGTACATTGGTATATATATTATAGAACAATAGTAATAAAAAATTTTTTGTATTGTTTGTTTTTGTAAACAAGTTTTGTAAACAATATATTGATAATTATGTTTGTGTGCTTATTGTGTTGTATACGAGTGTATATATGTACATTGCACCTTACTTTGGTCTCACAGGCCACATAAGTTAAGTGAAAAAATAAAATAGTGAAAAAACAACAAACCTTCAAATACAAGTAAACCAAAGTTTACCGGTGAGTGGCAGTCACCGCTGTTGCCATACGGGGCTCATTTTCTGCAAACTTCACGCCTCCATATCTCCATAAGTATTGATGGTAAAAATTTTTTGTTTATCCTATAATGTTTAGAAAAAAAAAACTATTTTTTCATAAGAAAAAATAATTTTTTTTTTTTTTTTTTGAAATTTGGCCGACCCTGAGAACAAGTCTCTGAGAGGGCCTGTCGACCCTCAAAGGGTTAAATTCACTCACATCATCACTAGTTGCAGGCATTTTTCTAATTAAATCCTCATGCAACTTCCTAGCCTTTTCACTTATGATTGCTTGAGAGATGCTATCTCCTGCTATCAGTTTTTCGTTTATCCACACCAATAAGAGTTAACATATTCTATCACTTGTGATCTCTGTTTCGAAAACACAGTTGCACCTTTGGCAAGAACAGCTTCCTTGATTGCCGTTTTCTTGCCCACAATAGTAGCGATGGTTGATTGGGGTTTACTATACAATCTGGCCAGCTTGGAGACACGTACTCCACTTTCATACTTAGCAATGATCTCTTTCTTCATCTCTATAGTAATTCTCACCCTTATTCCTGTAGGGTTGGCACTAGAAGCTTTCTTGGGGCCCATGGTCACTTATTTTGCTGATGAAATCACCAAAAATGCTGTAATAATACAAAATGTTCTGATTGTATGCTTGGATGCTACCGTGGAGGCTGGCTTGTAAACAATGCCACCGGCGGAGCATGTGAGGCTGGCTCAGGCTGCACATTAGACGCGTCTCGGACGAATAGCATTGAGCGAGTTTTTTAGCGCTATGCGAGGCAAAATTTTAGCTATAAATTGTATCGCTATGTGGATTTAACGTTATGTGATGCCAACGTTATGCGGGGGTCCACTGTATATAAATAACCAGCACTCTGGAGGGGACACTTTAAACTACATTTCATTCTGCCATGGACCATTTTCAAATTGACTTGATAATGGTGCAAGATAAACAAAAATACAGTGGGCCTCCGCTTTACGATATTATTTCATTCCAGAAGTATGTTCAGGTCCCATTACTGAACGAATTTGCTCCCATAAGGAATATTGTGAATTAGATTAATCCATTTCAGACCCCCAAACATACACGTACAAATGCACTTACATAAATACACTTACATAATTGGTCGCATTGAGAGCTGATCGTAAAGCGGAGGTCCACTGTATCTAGTTTCCTTTCCAAAGTGTGGGTTCCTGCTACCAGCAGGTATCAGAAATGTTACTGGTATGTACAAGTGTAGTAATTTTGAAGAGCAACCAGGATCATTCCCTTTGCCGAATGCCAGATGAACCAGGCAATGATGGTTGTGTGAGCCAGTGGGCTGTAAACAATAACAGCCTGGTTGAATAGGCAACCAACAGAAAAACTGGGCCCCAGTGCAGGGTGTGAGAATAGAAAAACTCAAAACCAGTCACAGCTATAAGGTACTTGTGAATTGTTCCAATCACAGTATTAACTCACTCTTCTTGATTGGAAATAAATGGAGAATCAGAACTACAGCATAAATAAAATATAGCATACAGATGCTACTTGATTTATGATGGGGTTATGTTCCAATGAACCCATGGTAAGTCAAAAGTATCATAAGTCGAATGTGAATGATATTCTAAATAAATAACTACTTTCACTGAATAAGTAAACAAATAATTACTGTAAATAAATACCAGTATTGAAAAGTAACTAAATGAATGTAAGTTATGGACTTGCCGCCTTCACGTTGGGTAATTATCTCAAGTTTTATTGAAAAGTAACTAAATGAATGTAAGTTATGGACTTGCCGCCGTCACGTTGGGTAATTATCTCAAGTTTCATCTTCAAAGTAATTGCTTTTGCACCATCGTAAATTTGAACCATCGTAAGTTGGGTAGCACAGTATATCTACAGTATTTTGTTTTGAAATTGGCAACTAAAGGGCTATTTATGATGAAACTAGACACTGGTGTTCATATTTACAAGTGATTGAAGTTATTGTTAATTATTAGATTCTGAATTTCTGTCATTGTTCTGTGAATTGTTCAATATAATTTTGTCAAATGTATTTTCAGGTACACCAAACTGGGATTTGCAGGAAATCATGAACCCCAGATGATTATACCTTCTGCAGCTGCAATCAAGGAGACAGCCAAGGTGGGGGAACAGTCCCAGCCAAGATTATGTAAAGGTGTTGAAGATTTAGACTTTTTCATTGGAGATGAGGCTATGGATGCTACTGGATATGCTGTTAAGGTGAGAAGTTAAAATTTGGTGTCACCAAATTACCTCACTTAATAAGATTGACTAAATATTAAAAGCTTTTGGCAGAGAAGGACCTAGGAGTCATCTTTGGCTGAAGTGTCACCAGTAGATCATATTAATGAAAGTGTAAATGTTTTTCAGATAAGTTATCCTTAAAAAGCTGGTTACAAACATAAGTTAGACCAAAATAGTAGAGCACCAGTTGTATGATCTCTGCATCTAAAAAGAAAAATATGTACAAGGAAGAAAATGTAAGAAGATAACATGCAAACCATGGTATGGGTGAGGTTAGAGCTCATGGCAAGTTAGTCGTAAAACTCCAGGCCAGTGTATAAGGCACTGGGCCAGCTGTTTACAATCGTGTTATTATGATTTTGTTAGTCAAGATAATGTACAAAATTACTTTCATTGCTGAATAAAAAAAATAAAGCTAAGAAGAAATTCTGAAAGTACATACGGTTGGCCATCACTAATCCGGCAATCAGTTATCCAGTTCCATCAGTAATCTGGCACTAATTTTGGCTAGCATAATTTCAAATTTCATCATTATACTGACTCAGAAATTGTGCAGATGGTTGTAAATCCACAGCAGCAAGCCTTAAACGGTCCAAACGTATATATACGTTCCCTCGCATAGCACCCCAAACGTATATATGTGTTTCATTTGTCATTTATTCAACATTGGCACGATAGGCCTGAGTCACCTAGATATGAGAGAATGGGTGTGCACACTCAGTTTATGCCATATGAAAAAAATTGGGGATGCATGGGTACCACATGCTCTTTTTTCCTATAAAAAAAAAACGATTGTTTTTCTCAAAATATTCTGGGCGCTGCGCAGGTGAGCATATACAGGTCTCCCTCAACATTCACGTTTTCAACTTTCACGGGCTTCACACATTCGCGAATTCCCAACCGCCAAATTCCCAGCCACCAAATTCCCAGCCGCCAAATCATATTTAAGTTTCCCCCCACCTGCGAGTCCCTACTACCCTCCCTCCAACCCCTGCAACTGGCAGCCAGCCCTCCCACCACTCAGTGTGGTGAGTGTTTTGTTTGTTCATTATTTGCTATTAAACTACAGTATAAATAATGTAAACCCATTCATGACTGCATATTGGTATGGCTATTCGAACAGGTATTAGCCGGTGACATCATGTGTTTACTCTTGAACACCGCAAAGAATTAAACATTTCTGCTACAGCTAATAATAACAATAGTAATATTAATAATAATAATAATAATAATAATAATAATAATAATAATAATAATAATAATAAATATGATATAATTGAAGAAGGAAATTGTACAAAAATACGAGGGAGTGGTTGACACATCATCAGTGTGACTTTGTTTATGCTGGAGTGAACATTAGTCTCCCTGCTCTTCCAAACATTTCACAATAATTCATTGTGTTTGGTGCTTGTAGATAGAGTGCGGCTGGAGTGGTAGAGGCAGTGATTGAGGCAATGGTATTTAATAACATACATGTTAATAATAATACATGTTATTAATAATATGTACTATTATTATTTATAACATATATGTTATTAACCCTTTCAGGGTCCGTCCCGTAGATCTACGGCTTTACGTTCAGGGTCCAAACCGTAGATCTACGCCATGAGCTCAGCTCACTCTGATAAACTGTGAGTGGTACATTTGGGCCTAGATATGAGAGAATACATCTATGTGGTATGTGTGCACCACATAAAACAGATCCTGCAGCACACTGTGTATAATGAGAGAAAAAAAATGAAATCATGATTTTTCGATTAAAACAGCAACTTTGCAGTGTTTTTTCATATGTTTTTTATAGTTGTATTTGCGATTTCTTGGTCTCATTTGATAGAATGGAAGACATATTACAGAAATAGAGATGATTTTGATTGGTTTTAGCACTGGAAATGGCTTGAAACTGAGCTCAAAGTAGCAGAGATGTTAAATTTTTGCCGATATTCAAGAGTAAACAAACGACCTCACACGTCTAATACACGTCAGCTGGTGGGTCTAATATACATTCACAAATATGGTGATGATATTTATACAATTATTACAGTATTGCATAACAGTAAATCTTCTATTTTTTATTGTGAATAAAAATTCATTATGTGAATAAAAAATCAAAATGGAATTTATTTGTAAAGCCTCAAAACATAACTAATGAACAGAGGAAATGTTAGTTTAGTGCCAGGAATGCCTACATTGTTCATTCTGGGCCCTATTTTGAAATTGGAATATTTTGAACTTTGTGTTAAATTGGCCAAATTAACAATTTCCGATCACTTTATTTTGTAGTTGAAACAGTTGACTTGGCGATTTCTTGTGCTCAATCGATAGAATAGAAGTAATACTAGTGAAATAGCTAAGAATTTGGTTGATTGGAATAATGTAAATTGGCCTAAAATGGAGTCAAAGTCGGCAAAATCGCCGATTCGTAAATATCGCTGACACATCAAAATTCGCGAGAGCATAATTTCGTCAATTTTCCACCAAATTTCGTACTTTTTGTTTTATTACCTTCACAAAAAGATTCTCTATGATTTCATAAGAAAAAATAACCAATTTTTTTTTTTGAAAATTCTTGGACACTGGTGCGTGACTCCAGATTTGGGCCTTGGACCCTGAAAGGGTTAAATACAAACATGTTAATAATAATACATGTTATTAATAATAACATGTACTATTATTATTTATAACATATATGTTATTAAATACCACTGCCTCAACCGCTGAATTATTGTGAAATGTTTGGAAGAGCAGGGAGACTAATGTTCACTCCAGCATAAACAAAGTCACACTGACGATGTGTCAACCACTCCCTCGTATTTTTGTACAATTTCCTTCTTCAATTATATCGTATTTATTGTTATTATTATCATTATTATTATTATTATTATTATTATTATTATTATTATTATTATTATTATTATTATTATTATTATTATTATTATTATATTATTACAAGACAGTGATGGAGTGAATGATGGTGAAAGTTTTTCTTTTTCGGGCCACCCTGCCTTGGTGGGAATCGGCCGGTGTGATAATAAAAAAAAAAAAAATATTATTAGCAATAGCAGAAATGTTCGATTCTTTGCTGTATTCAAGAGTAAACACATAATATCACCGTCTAATACCTTTCCTAATAGCCATTCCAATATGCAGTCATGAATGGGTTTACATTATTTATTCTGTAGTTTAATAGCAAATAATGAACAAACAAAACACTCACCACACTGAGTGGTGGGAGGGCTGGCTGCCAGTTGCGGGGGTCAGAGGGAGGGTAGTAGGGACCAGCAGTGGTGGAGGCAGTGGTGGAGTCTGTGGTATTTAATAACATACATGTTATTAACATACATGTTATTAAATAACATACGTTATTAAAGCATAACATGTATATATTTAGTACAATTTACGACGTTTTCATGTATTTTATGATTATTCATGGTTCAGCAAGTTAAGGAAGCAGTATTGTACTATATTTGCCTACACTATATTGGGGCACCAAACATTCACGGTTTTTCAACATTCACGAGGCTCTTGATCCCCTAACCCTCGCGAATGTTGAGGGGGACCTGTATATATGTTTGGACCGTTTAAGGGTTAATTAAGTGCATTCTAACCTAACCTCTCTGTAATTCGGCAAACTCACTAATCTGACACACTATAGGTCCCAGTGATGCGGGATTAGTGATGGCCAACCTGTACTAGGGTTGTTCAAAAGCATTGTTATCAATTAATTTTGGTGGTATCGGTATCTGCCTAAAACTGATATCAGTGGGTATCTTCTAATTTTGATGACATCTGTTAGTACCAGTATTGGCTAATTTTGATGCTACAGGTATTGGTACAGGTCTGTCATCACAAATCCGGCAAACAGTTATTCGGTTCCTTCAGTTATTCAGCACTAATTTTGACTAGCATAATTTCAAATTTCCAGGGTCGCCACACCAACCAGCTGGTACTGTTTGGTGGCGCTACTTGCTGCATAAGTCATTCTAATTTCTTTTTCTCCATTTATTGTTTTAACCTGCTTACTTTTAACCCTAGCCATGGTTCCAATGAATAAAAGAAATGCTTTCCGTTGTGTAAAGCATCTACACAGTACATTGTCCATTAAAGATAAGGTGGCTTTGAAGCCACTGTCGGTTGTCATGAGCTCAGTCTCATGAAGCAGGAGAATATGCTTTATTATTACACTAATATCAACACTACAGCTTACTGCATATCACAAATGATCTAATATGACATAATAAACAATATAAATAACAAAAAACATGTTAAATACTCCAGAATGAATAATTGGCATAATTCCGAGCAGTTCGACGGAGATATGAAGAGGATATGGTATACAAATACCATTCTCCTATCCCTGTCTTGGTGGCTTATATTAGAGAAAACAGAGTGTAGCACAGGGCTAACTGTGATATACACTTGTACTGCACTAAAAACCTGAAACAAAAGAGTTATTTTCTCTATATAGATTATCACACATAGCAGCATATGTGTAGAGGACCTAGGATGACCCAAAAAAGTCAGACAATGTGGCTTATTTTTAGTACCTGGCTTGGGTTAGCCATATGTGATTTTTGGTAAATATTCAATTCCCAGCCAGGGTAGAAACATTAGGCATGTTTCTTTACACCTGTTGTCTATGTTTACCCATCAATAAATGGGTACCTGGGTTTTAGTCGACTGGTGTGGGTGTTATCCTGGGACACTGATCTAATTTTCTTGAAATACTCTGCAAAACAAGCAGCTTTCTATATAGTAGTATGTCACTGATGTCAGCTATGGTCTGTATACCTTGTACATGTATGTGTAGTAAATAAAGATATATTTTTTTTTATTATCACACTGGCCGATTCCTACCAAGGCAGGGTGGCCCGAAAAAGAAAAACTTTCACCATCATTCACTCCATCACTGTCTTGCCAGAAGGGTGCTTTACACTACAGTTTTTAAACTGCAACATTAACACCCCTCCTTCAGAGTGCAGGCACTGTACTTCCCATCTCCAGGACTCAAGTCCGGCCTGCCGGTTTCCCTGAACCCCTTCATAAATGTTACTTTGCTCACACTCCAACAGCACGTCAAGTATTAAAAACCATTTGTCTCCATTCACTCCTATCAAACACGCTCACGTATGCCTACTGGAAGTCCAAGCCCCTCGCACACAAAACCTCCTTTACCCCCTCCCTCCAACCTTTCCTAGGCTGACCCCTACCCCGCCTTCCTTCCACTACAGACTGATACACTCTTGAAGTCATTCTGTTTTACTCCATTCTCTCTACATGTCCGAACCACCTCAACAACCCTTCCTCAGCCCTCTGGACAACAGTTTTGGTAATCCCGCATTTCCTCCTAACTTCCAAACTACGAATTCTCTGCATTATATTCACACCACACATTGCCCTCAGACATGACATCTCCACTGCCTCCAGCCTTCTCCTCGCTGCAACATTCATCACCCATGCTTCACACCCATATAAGAGTGTTGGTAAAACTATACTCTCATACATTCCCCTCTTTGTCTCCAAGGACAAAGTTCTTTGTCTCCACAGACTCCTAAGTGCACCACTCACCCTTTTCCCCTCATCAATTCTATGATTCACCTCATCTTTCATAGACCCATCCGCTGACACGTCCACTCCCAAATATCTGAATACATTCACCTCCTCCATACTCTCTCCCTCCAATCTGATATCCAATCTTTCATCACCTAATCTTTTTATTATCCTCATAACCTTACTCTTTCCTGTATTCACCTTTAATTTCCTTCTTTTGCACACCCTACCAAATTCATCCACCAATCTCTGCAACTTCTCTTCAGAATCTCCCAAGAGCACAGTGTCATCAGCATAGAGCAGCTGTGACAACTCCCACTTTGTGTGTGATTCTTTATCTTTTAACTTCACGCCTCTTGCCAAGACCCTCGCATTTACTTCTCTTACAACCCCATCTATAAATATATTAAAACAACCATTAGACACATCCTTGTCTAAGGCCTGCTTTTACTGGGAAATAATTTCCCTCTTTCCTACATACTCTAACTTGAGCCTCACTATCCTCGTAAAAACTCTTCACTGCTTTCAGTAACCTACCTCCTACACCATACACCTGCAACATCTGCCACATTGCCCCCCTATCCACCCTGTCATACGCCTTTTCCAAATCCATAAATGCCACAAAGACCTCTTTAGCCTTATGTAAATACTGTTCACTTATATGTTTCACTGTAAACACCTGGTCCACACACCCCCTACCTTTCCTAAAGCCTCCTTGTTCATCTGCTATCCTGTTCTCTGTCTTACTCTTCTTTCAATAATAACTCTACCATACACTTTGCCAGGTATACTCAACAGACTTATCCCCCTATAATTTTTGCACTCTTTTATCCCCTTTGCCTTTATACAAAGGAACTATGCATGCTCTCTGCCAATCCCTAGGTACCTTACCCTCTTCCATACATTTATTAAATAATTGCACCAACCACTCCAAAACTATATCCCCACCTGCTTTTAACATTTCTATCTTTATCCCATCAATCCCGGCTGCCTTACCCCTTTCATTTTACCTACTGCCTCACGAACTTCCCCCACACTCACAACTGGCTCTTCCTCACTCCTACAAGATGTTATTCCTCCTTGCCCTATAAATGAAATCACAGCTTCCCTATCTTCATCAACATTTAACAATTCCTCAAAATATTCCCTCCATCTTCCCAATACCTCTAACTCTCCATTTAATAACTCTCCTCTCCTATTTTTAACTGACAAATCCATTTGTTCTCTAGGCTTTCTTAACTTGTTAATGTCACTCCAAAACTTTTTCTTATTTTCAACAAAATTTGTTGATAACATCTCACCCACTCTCTCATTTGCTCTCTTTTTACATTGCTTCACCACTCTCTTAACCTCTCTCTTTTTCTCCATATACTCTTCCCTCCTTGCATCACTTCTACTTTGTAAAAACTTCTCACATGCTAACTTTTTCTCCCTTACTACTCTCTTCACATCATCATTCCACCAATCGCTCCTCTTCCCTCCTGCACCCACTTTCCTGTAACCACAAACTTCTGCTGAACACTCTAACACTACATTTTTAAACCTACCCCATACCTCTTCGACCCCATTGCCTATGCTCTCATTAGCCCATCTATCCTCCAATAGCTGTTTATATCTTACCCTAACTGCCTCCTCTTTTAGTTTATAAACCTTCACCTCTCTCTTCCCTGATGCTTCTATTCTCCTTGTATCCCATCTACCTTTTACTCTCAGTGTAGCTACAACTAGAAAGTGATCTGATATATCTGTGGCCCCTCTATAAACATGTACATCCTGAAGTCTACTCAACAGTCTTTTATCTACCAATACATAATCCAACAAACTACTGTCATTTTGCCCTACATCATATCTTGTATACTTATTTATCCTCTTTTTCTTAAAATATGTATTACCTATAACTAAACCCCTTTCTATACAAAGTTATTATTATTATTATACAAAGTTATTATTATTATTATACAAAGATATTATTATTATTATTATTATTATTGTTATTTTCTTGATTGTTTGTTGGGTTATCTTATTGAAACTTGGGCAATGTATGATGGAAAGATACTTCTTAACGTACACCAAAAATGAAAGAAATCAGACCATAAATAGCAGAGTTCACTTCTCAGCCATTAGTGGCCGCTTAGCAGTATATTTTTGTATGGATTATATGGTTATATTCTCATTTTTTCGGTCTCATTTGATAGAATGAAAGATATATTACAGGAATAGATATGATTTTGATTGCTTTCATGATGAAAAGTACCTTGAAATTGTGCTCACAGTAGCGAAAATGTTCTAGTCTTTAGCGAAGCTCAAGAGTAAACAAATGACGTCACCGTCCAATACCTGTCCACCTGCCAGTCCAAATTCCAGTACGGAGTCAAGAATGGGTTGACATTATTTATACAATTATTACAATAATGCAGTAGTCTGCATAACAGTAAATCTTCTATATTTTTTTGTGAATAAAAATTCCAAATGGTAAGCAAGAGTAATATAAGAGGGGCCTGGAGCTGTGACTAATGAACAGAGAAAATGTTATTTTAGTGCCAGAAATGTCTGCATTGTTTATTCTGGATCCTATTTTGAAATTGACATCTGTTGAAATTTGGGTGAAATTGGCCAAATTGCCAATTTCTGACCACTATATTGGGTAGTTGAAATAAGTGAATGGGCGGTTTCTTGTACTCAGTTGACAGACAAGAAGTAAATAAGTTTATTCAGGTATACACAAATACAGTTACATAGATTATCATACATAGCAGTGTATGTATAGAGAACCTGGGATAACCCAGAAAAGTCAGACAAAGTGACTTATTTCCAGTACCTGGCTTGGGCTTGCCATATATGATTTTTGGTTAAATATTTTTTTTTTTCTCAGTTGTTTGTTGGGCTGTCTTATTGAAGCTTGGGCAAAGTATGATGGAAAGATGCTTCTTAGCATACAAAAGACAGACGATAAATAAGGGAATTCATTTCTCAGCCATTAGCCGCCTCTTTGCAGTATACAACCATAAGGTTGTATTCTCGTTTTTTGGTCTCATTTGAAAGAATGGAAGATTTTTTTTTTTTTTTTTAACAAGTCGGCCATCTCCCACTGAGGCAGGGTGACCCAAAAAGAAAGAAAATCCCCAAAAAGAAAATATTTTCATCATTCAACACTTTCACCTCACTCACACATAATCACTGTTTTTGCAGAGGTGCCCAGAATACAACAGTTTAGAAGTATATACGTATAAAAATACACAACATATCCCTCCATACTGCTAATATCACGAACCTCTCCTTTAGAGTGCAGGCATTGTACTTCCCATTTCCAGGACTCAAGTCCGGCTATATAAAACTAACCGGTTTCCCTGAGTCCCTTCACTAAATATTACCCTGCTCACACTCCAACAGACCGTCAGGTCCCAAATACCATTCGTCTCCATTCATTCCTATCAAACACGCTCGTGCACTCCTGCTGGAAGCCCAAGCCCCTCGCCCACAAAACCTCCCTTACCCCTTCCTTCCAACCTTTTCGAGGACGACCCCTACCCCGCCTTCCTTCTCCTACAGATTTAAATGCTCTCCATGTCATTCTACTTTGATCCATTCTCTCTAAATGACCAAACCACCTCAATAACCCCTCTTCAGCCCTCTGACTAATACTTTTATTAACTCCACACCTTCTCCTAATTTCCACACTCCGAATTTTCTGCATAATATTTACACAACGCTTGCCCTTAAACAGGACATCTCCACTGCCTCCAACTGCCTCCTCACTGCTGCATTCACAACCCAAGCTTCACACCCATATAAGAGTGTTGGTACTACTATACTTTCATACATTCCCTTCTTTGCCTCCATAGATAACATTTTTTGACTCCACATATACCTAAATGCACCACTCACCTTTTTTCCCTCATCAATTCTATGATTAACCTCATCCTTCATAAATCCATCTGCCGACACATCAACTCCCAAGTATCTGAAAACATTCACTTCTTCCATACTCCTCCTCCCCAATTTGATATCTAATTTTTCTTCATCTAAATCATTTGATACCCTCATCACCTTACTCTTTTCTATGTTCACTTTCAACTTTCTACCTTTGCACATGCTCCCAAACTCGTCCACTAACCTTTGCAATTTTTCTTTAGAATCTCCCATAAGCACAGTATCATCAGCAAAAAGTAACTGTGTCAATTCCCATTTTGTATTTGATTCCCCATAATTTAATCCCACCCCTCTCCCGAACACCCTAGCATTTACTTCTTTTACAACCCCATCTATAAATATGTTAAACAACCATGGTGACATTACACATCCCTGTCTAAGACATATTGGAAGATATATTACAGAAATAGACATGATTTTGAGTGCTTTCATGACGAAAAATACCTTGAAATTGAGCTCAAAGTAGCGGAAATGTTCGATTTTTGCCCATGTTCAATGAACTTTGTGTAAGTTAAGTTGGTTAATTTTATTAAGTGTATTCTAACCTAACCACTCTGTAATCTGGCAAACTCAGTAATTCGGCACACTACAGGTCCCAATGATGCCAGATATGTGATGGAGGACCTGTATTGGCCTAAAATTGTGTATTGGTTTTGGCAAAAAATTTGGTATTGTCCCATAGTTATCACATAATATATGTGATAATGAGAATATTAGCATGAATGCTAATGTAATTTTGATCAATATCATTGGTCAGTATCATTGATCAATATCATTTATCAATATCATTGCATCTAAGAAAACAGCGATAAAATCCCTTAGGAAAATTTTTTGAAGAAACTGAAAGCGCCAAAATGTTGCCTGAATTATGCACTATTTTTCTGTAAGATTTTTTTTTATATTTTTTTATACATTATCACATTTTTAAATGCTGCCTCTTATTGCAGTCTTAGGCAGAGTAATATAGTGCCTTTATATCATTTGGGACATTAATGGAAGTCATTATGTTTTACTTCATTGGGTTATCCTAGGTTAATGCTATAAATGTACATTTTCTGCCTATAACATGTGCTCTCAGATCCATTGTAAATTAATCATATTCCTGGGCATTTGGTAACGCACTTGATACCTATTTTCCTTCAATTATTGGCATGTAAAACAAATGTCTTTGTTACATGTCAAGCCTTTGTTTTTAAGGGATCTGACCATTGTTCTCATAACATAATAATTTTTGGGTGCTCTGGTTTTGATGGTTTTTATTTATATAATATAGTTTTGGGCTTTTGTTTTACATGATGGTAGGATTGCTGGTGTCTTTTTACTGTCTCAAAAACATGCAAGATTTCATGTACATCTAGCTACTGATACTTAGGTCACACTACACATGCATGTACAAGCATATGTATACACCCCTCTGGGTTTTCTTTGATTTCCTTACTAGTTCTTGTTCTTGTTTATTTCCTCTTATCTCCATGGGGAAGTGGAACAGAATTCTTCCTCTCTAAGCCATGTATATCGTAAGAGGTGACTAAAATGCCAGGAGCAAGGGACTAGTAACTTTTTCTTCTCTATACATTACTAAAGCTTAAGAGAAACTTCTCTTTTTCTTGTTGGGTCATCCTGCTTTGGTGGGATACCGTCAGTTTGTTGAAAGAAGCAGTAGTAGTAGTTTTGGGCTCTGGTAAGTGGTGAAAAATCCTTCCTCTGTAAGCCATACTTATCGTAAGAGACTGCTAAAATGTTAGGAGCAAGGGGCTAATAACTCCTGTACAAATTACCAAATGAAAAAATGTACAAATTACCAAATTAAAAAACAAAAAACTTTTGTTTCTTCTTTTCAGGGTCTCCGTGCCTTTGTGGGAGATGGTTAGTGTATTAAAAAAAGTAGTTTATGCTTGCAAGTGTAGTTGCATTAACTTGTCATATTTACTGAATGAAATTTTGTTAAAGAGCTTTGTAATTCGAGCAACTTCCATCTGTTAACCCTTGTTGTTGTTTAGAATTTCTTGAATGAGATGCAGGAAACAATCTATAGTCAGTTTCTTCCCAACTTGTGAAAGGTATAGATTGAGTGAAGTTAGTATTTTCTAATATACAGTGGACCCTCGCCTAACGATATTAATCCATTCCTGAGAGCTCATCGTTAGCAGAGTTAATTTTCCCCATAAGAAATAACGGAAATCCAATTAATCCGTTCCAGACAGCCAAAAGTATGAATTTTTTTTTTTTTTCATGAAATACACATTTCCCTACAAAGAAAACAATAAGACATACACAATTACTACATAAATAAATGTTAAAATGACACTTACCTTTATTGAAGAGTATTGATGAGTGATGAGACACTGTTTTTCTTGAACTCTGGGATTTTCAGAGTGATACACCAGTAAAGACTTCACTTCACAATCCCCACTAGCATTACAACAAAACATGAGAGTTAGCCTGTCTTTCATAGGCTTGTGTCCTGGGAGTGCCTTTTCCTCCTGAGTAATGTAGGTCCTGTTCGGCATTTTCTTCCAGAACAGGCCTGTTTCGTCACAATTGAACACTTGTTGGGGGATGAATTTTTCAGCTTCGCCATGCCTTATTGCACTGTGTATGCCACTACAATTCATGATGATAAATTAGACACATGTGCAACTCTTGGGTATCTTTATTGAGGAAACGTTTCGCCACACAGTGGCTTCATCAGTCCATACGTAGGAGAAACTTGAAGAACAGGAGGAGAATGAGGTAATCAGTCCCTCAACCTTGAGTCGATGTGTTCAGTCCATCAATCTTGAATAGATTCTATGTGTCCAATTTATCATCATGTCGGTTCTCTGAACCATTCATCTACAAACTACAATTCTTAAATCTCTCAAACCAACCTTTGCGGGCCCTTTAAAAATTCCCCAAATTAAAGCAAAATTCCGGGCATTTTTTCCGTTCACCGGGTGTTAGTTGATGTTGGGGGTCGCTCCGGGGGACAAGATTAAGGACCCCAAGGAAATAATTTAGACAGCTCATGAGCATGACTTTTTGGTTACCGAGGGGGCTAACCCTCTGGGTTAATCGTTTCTCGGTAAGTTTCATTTAACCAACCAACAACACCCTCCCTTTTGGTAGTACGTAGGGTGGTGCAGCAACAGCTACTGTGGTGCAGCAGCAGCGGACTGATCCACAATACTGCGGGTTCAGCAACAGCTACCATGGTGCAGCAGCACTGACTGTCCAGCAACATTTGACGTCCCAGCAACGCTGCCATGGGCAGCAGCAGCTGGCTGATCCACGCAGCTGGTGACCCAGCAACAGCTGCTGGCCCGCAACACTGACCGATCCAGCAACAGCTGACCATGGGGGCAGCAGCAGCTGCTGATCCAGAAACAGCTGACTGGTCCAGCAACAGTGACCATGGTGGCAGCAGCACTGACGGGCCCAAACAACAGCTGACTGGTTCCAGAAAAACGCTGACCATAGTGCAGCAGCAGCTGATGTTTCCAGCAACGTTTACTGACCACAACGCTTTTGGTCCGCAACAGCTGACTGATCCACAAAAGCTACGGGGTGCAGCAGCAGCTGACGACCAGAAAGCTGACTGTCCAGCAACAGCTCCCCGGCCCCAGAAACAGCTACCTTGGTGCAGCACAGCTGACGACCCCAGCAACAGTGACGGCCCAGCAACAGTGCCCATGGTGCAGCGCAGCTGACGTGGTACGTAGTTTTTCACCCTTTTTCCCCGGGGTTTGGCACTAAAGCTTTTTTTGGGGCCCGGTGACTTTTTTAGCAGTTAAAAGCACTATAAATAAGGGAATAAACAAAAGTATCGAATGTATCATGCAACGGGGCCCCCCGGGCTTGAAAACATGAAGAAAGGCGCCGAGCGTTAGGCTGACGGACAGGGTTCGGGACTACATGTTCAAAACAGCTGATGGTGGGCAACGCATGACCTGGTGCGCAGCAGCTTACTGATCCAGCAACGCTGACGGGGGTCCAGAAAACAGCTGACCGTCGTGCAGCAGCAGTGACTGGTCCAGCAACAGCTGCCCAATGGTGCGCAGCAGCTGACTGACCAAAACAGCTGATGGTCCAGCAGCAGCTGACCGGGGGTGCAGCAGCAGTGATGGTCCAGAAACACTCCCGGGGCAGCTCGCTGACTGATCCAGCAACACTGACGGTCCACCAGCGACCGTTGTGCAGCAGCTTAACTGATCCAGCAACAGCTGATGGCCCAGAACAGCTGACGGGGCACAGCAGCTGACGGGGCGATGTATTTTCACCCCTTTTTACCCGGGTTGGCACTAGAAGCTTTTTTTGGGGCCCATGGTGACTTATTTAGCATTACAAGCACTAAAAAATAATGGAATAAAACAAAATGTATCGAATGATGCATGCAACCGGCCACCCGGTTGTAAACATGAGGCAAGGCAGCCGAGACGTTCGGGGTAACGGACGGGTTTTCAAAGTTTATTCTCTAAAAGGGATTACAATGCTGAGTTTACAGAATTTGGGTTTTGTGTGGTTTACAGAGTAAAATAATAATTACAGGTGTACCCCTAAACACCTAGCGGCTGGGCAGTTCGGGACGAGCATGTTCAAAACAGCTGATGGTGGGCAACAGCGCTGCCCGTGGTGCAGCAGCACTTACGATCCAGCAAAGCTGCCCAAAAGGTCACAGCATTACTGTCCGAAACACTGAGGGTCCAGCAACACTGACCATGGTACAGCAGCACTGATGGGTCCAGCACAGCTGATGTGGTGCAGCACACCTGACGATTCAGCAACACTGAAGTCCAGCAACAGCTGAGGTCCAGCAGAAAAGCTGACCTTGGTGAGCAGCAGCTGACGTCCGCAACAGCTTACTACCAGAACAGCTGTTTGGTCCCACAACAGCTGACCATGGTACAGCAGCGCTAAATGATCCAGCAGCAGCTGACCGGGGTGCAGCAGCACTAACTGACCCAGAAACAGCTGACTGGCCCAGCCCACGCTGTGGGCAGCAGCACCCTGACTGGGGACGATATATTTATCACCCTTTTTTTCCCAAAAGGTTGGCACTAAACTTTCCCTTTGGGGTCCATGGGCTTTTTTAGCTTTAAAAGCACTATAAATAATGGAATAATACAAAATGTATCAATGTAGCAGCAACCCCCCCCCGGCTTTAAATAATGACGCAAGGCAGCCAGCTTCAGGCAACGGACGGGTTAAAAGTTTATTCTCTAAAGGTTTAAAAATGTATTTACAAATTTTGGTTTTTGTGGGGTTTTCATTGAAAAATAAAATTACGGGTACCACTAGAACACCTAGCTGGCGGCAGTTGGGGGGACGGTCAGTTCAGAAACAGCTGATGGTGGTGCGCAGACTATGGTCCAGCAGCACTGACCGGGGTGCACCCAGCAATCATGATCCAGCTTCAGCTGACGGGTCCGCAAACAGCTAAAATGTGAAACAGACTGACCGTGGTGAAAACCAGCACTGACTGTCCAGCAACAGCTGCCAAGGGCAGCAGCAGCTTACTGATCCCAAAACACGACGGGTCCAGCAACGTGACCATGGTGCAGCAGCAGCTGACTGGCCAGCGCAGCTACCGTGGTGCAGGAACTAACTGATCCTTATCCTGACGTCAGCAACACTAACCCATGGTGCAGCCAGCTGCTGATCCAGCACAGCGCCCCGGGTGCAGCTCCGACTGATCCACAACAGGACGGGTCAGCAGCACTGACCATGGTGCGCAGCGTTAACTGACCCAGCAACAGCTAGGGTCCAGCAACACTACTTGGGTGCGCACAGTGACTGGGGTACGTAGTATTTTACATCCTTTTTCCCACGGTTGGCACTAGAAGCTTTCTTTGGGGCCCAGGGTGATTTTATTTAGCGTTACAAGCACAAAAATAATGGAATAATACAAATGTATGAATGTATGCATGCAACCGGGCCCCCCCTGGTTTGTAAACAATGACGGCAAGGCAGCCGAGAGTTCAGGCTAGACAAAGGGTTAAAGTTTTTCTCAAAGGGATTACAATGCGATTTTTACAGAATTTGGTTTTTGGTTGGTTTACATGTATAAAATAAAAATTAAAGAGTGTACCAAAACCCCTAGAGGGCTGGCAGTTGGGACGATCATGTTCAAAAAAAGCTGAGGTGGTGCAGCAGACTGACTGTCCAGCGCAGCTGACCATGGTGCAGCAGAAAACTACTGATCCGCATCACTGACTGGCCCAGCAACAGAAACCAGGGTGCAACACAGTGACCGTGGGGGGGAAAAACAGCCTGACTGATCCACAACGGACCAAGGGCAGCAGCAGTTTATGATCCGCAACGCTACTGGCCAGAAACACGACCAGGGTGCAGCGCAGCTGCTGGCCCCAGCAGCACTGCCCGTGGTGCGCGCAACTAACTGATCCAGTATCAGCTGACTGGTTCAGCAAAGCTAACCATGGTGCGCAGCACTGACGACCCCGCAACAGCACCGTGGTGCTGCAGCAGTTTACTGATCCAAAACAGTGACGGTCCAGCAACAGCTGACCATGGTGAAAGGCAGCTGACTGACCCCAAAAACGCTATGGCCACAACACGCCAGGTGCAGCAGCAGCTGACGGGCCAGCAACAGGACCATGGGCAGCAGCAGCTGACTGACCACAACAGTGACGGGCAGCAACAGCTGACCGTGGTGAACAGCAGCGACTGGTCCAGCAACAGCTGACCGGGGGGCAGCAGCAATGACTGATCCGCTCAGCTGACTGGCCCAGAAACAGCAAACCCAGGGTGCATCACAGCTGACTGTGGGCAGCAGCAGCTGATGATCCAGCAACAGCTGAGGGTCCAGCAGCACTGACCGTGGTGCAGCAGCAACTGACTGACCCAGCACAGCTGACTGGTCTAGCAACAGCTAACCAGGGTGCGCAGCAGCTGATGATCCACAACAGCTGCCCAAGTGCAGCAGACTTACTGATCCAGCAACATGACGGCCCAGAAAGGGCTACCAAAAGGGTGCAGCACAGTTGACTGTTCCAGCAACAGTTGACCAGGGTTTGAACAGCGCTGACTGGTCCCAACAGCCCCCGGGGTCGCAGCAGCTGACTGTGGTACATAGTATTTATCACCCTTTTTACCACGGGGTTGGCACTAGAACTTTTTTTGGGCCCAGGTGACTTATTTAGCAGTTACAAGCACTATAAATAAGGGAATAAACAAAATTTTCGAATGTATGCATGCAACCGGCCACCCTGGCTTGAAACAATCCCAACGGGGGAAACAAGTGAGGCTGGCTCGTGGCACAGGGACGCGTCTGGGACGAATCGTTTTGAGCGAGTTTTTTAGGTACGAGGCAAAATTTTTTGCGTTAAAAATTTATCGCTAGGCGGATTTAATGTTATGTGATGCCAAAAATTAGGCGAGGGGACCACTGTATTTCCCAATTTACGCATATGCCTCTCAAGGATGGGTCCTTGATGCTGGTGAAGGGCTCTTGATGCTGGTACTCTTGATGCGGTGAAGGGGTTTGATGCGGGGAAACTTGATGATGGTAAGGGGCCCTTTAAGCTGGTGAAGGGGTCTTGATGTGGTTTAAGGGTTTTTTGCGGTGACCTTGATGCTGGAAGGGCTCTTGCTCTAAAAAAACTGGACTTATCCCCTTTTCCCTTTCCTAGATTAAATTTGAGTGCCGTTTTCCCGGCACGTATGCCTACAGTTTTTGAGCTTCACCCTTTATTAAAATAAAAAACCCGCATGTCAATTTACCCAATCTGGTGGGCATATTATTGCCCACAACAGCATTTTGCTTTATTTTAGCTATATTTGCAAAATTTTTGTTTTCAACCCTTTTTCTTGGAAGTTGGGAGTATATTTAATTTTAGGAGGAAGTTTTATTAGGGGTTTGGCAGAGTTGACCCCCTTTTGGGACTGTCAATGGCTATTTAAAACAAAAATTTTTAGGTTTAGAAAGTATACAGAGAACTTTTATGCAGTGCAAAAGGTAGCTAGAAAAACCTTTATTTTTCATTATGAGAGCAGAAAATTTGGTAAACAAGCAAAATAGTCTTCAGAAAAGCTGGTTACTGTAAAATAATAGATAACTTTATAAACTAAAATCAAAGCCTTTTTAACCACTCCCCTTTAATTAAAATTCCCGACAGACCTGTAGTCTTCAAGAGGCATTGACGGGGTTAGCGGGCATGGTGCCTGTAGGGATGTAGGTCTCATGCAGGCACCAAATCTTAATTCAACATGTTAACAAAAAGGAAAGATGAGAGAAAAATGATTAAATATTTAAATAAGAAGCAGTGGGTGAGAATATTATTTAGGTAACTAAAATTGACTATAATATAATTTTATATATATTTGTAAATTCTTACAAACAGTACAAAGAACAATTAGTGGCCAAATCTTATATTTCACAGTATCCAGTACAGTATGGCATTGTGGAAGACTGGGATCTGATGGAGAAGTTTATTGAACAGTGTATATTTAAGTATCTGCGCGCTGAACCCCTTTTCAAGGGGGGCTCCTTGGCGTGGTGAAGAGGCTCTTGGTCTGAGGAATTAGCCCTGTCGGTCTTCTTCCTCAGACCGAACCTAATTACCCCCCATTCTCCCCTCCCCTATCCCATCCTCCCCTTTTTCCATTCCTCCTCCTCCTCCTCCTCCTCACCCCTCCCTTTTGCCCTTCCTCTTTTTGGCCTTTGGGATTTCTCCCACAGGCGCGCTAGTTCCTATGTAGGGGAAAGGACACTGGGGTCCATCCCATTCCGTTGAGGTTCTTGGCGGTGGCGTAGTTTGCCGTGGAATCTGAATTGCCTGGGGATGTCCCGATCCCTCCCCCGGGAAATCCCGGAGTAGCTTTGGGTGTTTTTTCGGGCGACGGGTTATCTCTGGAAGCCACCATCGGATTCCGGGGGTGGTGGCCGAAGGAGGTATGCTTTGTGGCGGATATCCGCCGCCCTTTTCTTGTCCACCGAGGTAGCTCGGCAATGTGAGGTTGCTATCCCGGATGCTGGTTTACCTGCATGAAGGTAGGGTATGGAAAAGGGGTTTTCCATGCTGCATCTGCGCACTAGCGTGTTGAGGTCCTCTTGGGCCGGGGAGATTTCCGGCCCTTTCATTCCTCCTGGGAACTATTCCTCCCGCTCCCCCCCTTTTTTTTAAATTCTTTTTTTTATTTTTAATTTTCTTTCTTCTTTCTTTTTTTTCTTAAAAACAAAAAGCAAAGGAGTAACCTAACCATGGCAGCCCTACCCCAATGAACCCACAACCCCCGGGCCCCTTCTTGATACCGCCCCCATTCTGACCCTGCCTTGTGTTTAGACCACTCTTCGGACACTCCTGATGCCCCTGTACCTCTTGCTGGTGCTGTTTCCTCACCCGCTTCAGGTACCGGCTTCGACGACTCCTTCGATTGTCTGAACCCTCCGCTCTCCTTTGACTATGTTTTCCGGCTTCTCCCTCTACGGTATGGCAATTTTTCGAATCACCCACCCATTTCACCCGGCCCACAACTCCGGTCCTACTCCTAAACGCCAACGTCAATCTCCTGATGATGCTCCTTCGTTACCTTCCCATTCTACTCGAAAAAGACCGACACTCAAGCACTCCCCTCTCCACGCTCATTTTTCGGACCACACAATGGACTAAATTCTTTACTTTAAGACCAACTTCTTCTTCTGCCTACCTTTTCTGACCATAATATTGGCAAAGCGCTCCTGCATCATGTTGGCAGAGATATTTCATTTCATGCTCTCAAGAGCGGTACGCGCATCGCACTGTCCAGAATGCTACCCAACTCATGATCTTTCCTCTCCTTTTGAATATCGATACTAACTCCTATCACTATTTAAAAACATCTTTCCCCCTCAATTCCCTTTTAGTGGAACTTCATTCTGCCCCATACCAAAAGTCCAACAGAATTTCCAGTCATGTGGCAATGACATTTTTGAACAGCTGGAACCCAGGATCTCCCAATCCTCAAAGTAGACACTTATTTCCTTCCTGCCCGGGCGGAGACGTTACCCTTGCAATGTGGCTCGTTTAACTTTTGACAGCCGAGAACCCCCTGTCCTCTGTATATGTCGCGGGACATCGGTTACAAGTTCGAAAGGTGATACCTACACCACAACAATGTAGAAATTGCTGGCGTTTTGGTCACCCAGCGAAATATTGCAGATCATGGCCGAATGCCCAGTCTGTGGTGCCGATGACCATTCTAATACATCTTGTAGTCAACCTCCATCTTGCCTTAATTGTAATGAAGCTCACCCTTCGTACTCCCGCTGTTGCCAAGTCTACTTAAATGAACGTGAAATCCCTTGCCTCAAAGAGGCAGAAGGTCTCCCTTAGCTATGGCAGTTTTCTCATCTCCGCCTCCAAGGAGACTACCCCGTGTTTCTTTTTCTTTGTGTTTCCAAACATCCCCCCACTTTTTGGGTCCCATCCCTTCTGCAGGCCTCCTCTGTTGTTACCCCCCCATACCACTACGGCATCTAATCCTTTTTCTGTCCTTTGGGTCTGACGCCCAACGCAACCAGTCTGTTCTCACATCTTCGCGTCCTTCCCCACAAGCCCCCGTATCGACAAGACCTCGTACACACCTAATACCAATCGCCCCTCTACCAGAAGTCCAAAAAATCCACATTGCCCCAAATCTTCTTTGCCCCTTCCTTCCCTTCTTCCACCTCCACACTTTACCTTTCCAGTCTCTGTACCTAGTTCTTCCCCTCTCTCTAGCTCTATTACAAGTGTGAAGATTCACCCTCCTCCTCGTACTATGCCTTCCACCCCCGTCCCCTCCCAAGTTTCTTTCCCTCTTCTACCACCTCCCAGGTTTCTGCCTCTTCTGTCCCCCCCCACACTTCATCTCCAGTCCCTTTCCTCTTTCCCTCCCCCTCTACTTTGGTACAGTCCATTTCTGTCCCAATCTTTAAATCCCCCCCTCCTCCTTCTATCTCCAATATGGTCTTCCATACATCTTTGAATTCAGAAACACTTGAAAACCATTTCAAATATATTGCAGAGACTAAACCTCAATGGACACTGATCACTTCCGTTTCCTTCTCTTTCCCCCCTCCTCCATCTTCACAACCCCATTCTTCGCAACGCTCCGTTCCTCCGTACTTGAATGTCTTCCAATGCCACCACACATTGACTTTTCTAACCCCTCTAGTCCGTAGGGGCCTTTAAACCCACAGATTCCTGATATTTTCTTTATCGCCAATCAGGCCTATTTACAGTGGAATATCCGCGCCTCAGGGTAATCGGGTGACTTCAGATGTTTCTTTCCAGGTTTTCCCCTTTGGTGCTTGCCTACAAGAACCAAAATACACTTGGCTTTTTCCAACCCACTCAGGCTATAATTTATTTTATTTTTCGGAACCCTTTTTCAGATGGGACCTTTAACCCTTTGAGGGTCGACAGGCCCTCTCCGAAACTCTTTTTCCCGGGTCGGCCAAATTTCAAAAAAAAAAAAAATTTTTTCTTATGAAAAAATAGAGATTTTTTTCTAAACATTATAGGCTAAAAAAAAAATTTTAAACGCAATACTTCCCGGGGAATATGGGGGTGTAAAATTTCCAAAAATTGAACAACATATGGTAACATCGCGACTGCCCACCCGTATTTTTCTATTTATTTTTTTGTACTTTTTTCCAATTATTTTTCAATTTTTCTTTTTCGATAATTTTTTATGGCCTCTGGGCCAACATGACAATATTTTGTAAGTTATTTCTTTTTCAAAATACACAATAAGGGCGTAAAACTGTTGTCATTATTTTGTTTACAGAAAATTTTTAACAAACGATATGAAATTTTGTTTTTACTATATTTCTATATTTTATATACACAATACTTTAAAGGGGAAGTTTCTAAAGTTCTGCACCTGTGGAACTCTTTGAAACATGGGTCATGCACAGTGGAGTTTTGCACTCCTCACAAAATAAAACGATGTCTCTGCGTTGTTGTGGCTTTTTTTTTTTGTATTGAACAGACAAAAACCTCTTCTGAGCCTTTTTTCTTCAAAGCCATTAGCGGCGTTTTACCAGAAGGATCACCCCAAATGGCTTCAGACGAGCAGGTAGTTGTTGATAATTTGGGGGGCGGTAAATTGCGGGTGCATTTCCTTTATTTTAATACTATTTTCTGATGACAGAAACAGAATTCCCGCCGTACTGTGGTTTGTTTCTGTGCTCACTTATACATATTTAAGCATTGAGCATGGAAATGTTCAAAGAGGGAAAAACAGTTTTGGACCACTTTAACTCTTGCGAACACAATCAGCAAACCCAATCTGCAGTCACTTTTTGTCCACTGAACGCATTTTGAAGTGAAATCAATCACAGGTGCGTTTTGAATGGGTTTTTTTCTCTCTCTATCGCCTCCACTGCCCCTCCCATTTCATTAGGTGAATTGATGACAACAGTGACATCTCGTTTGTCATGCCACCGAAATGCCATAGTCATTGGCACAAACGCCTCACCTCACCTCTGCGGGGCCCCAGCGTCAAACCGGGGCAAGTTTTAAATTTCACGCACTGTCCCACACACATCTGTCATTTCACTCGAAAAAAAACACTATGGGGGGCTTGTGACCATTATCTGTATATAAATATCCCCCTTAAAAGGGATGGTTCTATCATTGTTCAACCACATCACCTGAATGCCCAATAACTTCCCGGGATTTGCAATTAAACTTCCAGTGTACACAATAATATCCAAACCAGACCACTGTAACAATCACAAAACAAAAAACCTTTATAAACCCAAAGCTTTCCCTGCTTGGTATGACTGCTTGAAAAATCCCTTTTAACAAATCAAAAAACTCGTCAATTAAAACTTCCCCGAAGGATAAAAAAAGAGTACTGAATTCTGTTTTCAGATACACAAACACATTCCTAATCTTTTATAACCGTCAGTTCTTCACCCGGTTTTTTCGAAATGAAGCATACTAACATTAGCACAATCGATTCACGGGATTAATCCTGAAACCTGGTTTTGCAATCAGGGGGGCTGTTGACCCTAAAGATTTTACTTTGTGCTTATACACATGTGGGATAAGCATTATTGTGGCAAAGAAAAAATACATCCAGCCACAGTTGCCCCTTCCCTTGGTGAGACGTGGTTTTTGTGAAAAAAATGTGTTTGCCCTGGTGACTCGTAGTATTGTTCTTTTCCTACAATACTTTTCACAGTGGGTTTGTCAAAGAAAACTCGAAACATTCCTTCAGTGGCATTGTTCCCAAGTGCACAAGAGGCCGTATTCCACTTTGGCTGCCATCAAAATGGGGGGGATTTGAACAAAATTGACAGCTTCCTGCCAACCCAGGTGCGGGCTGCGGTGGTTTCTGACAAAGACGGTGGTTGTGGGTTTTGGGGGGTTTTGGTTGGGAGTTGTGGTTTTGGAGGTTGTGGTTTTGGAGGTTGTGGGTTTTGGAGGCTGGTGTGGGGGGGGGATGGGGGGTGGTGGCCTTTTTTCTAGACAGCGAGGGAGCGGGATGGGTCACTGGGGGGCAGCATGGGCCCACGCTTCCTCACCGCCGGACCACACCCCCACCACATTTCCATCCCAAATTGCAACATTCTTCCCTCCATTTCACTGTCTGTTCCTGTTGAAAAAGCCACGGATGTACCCGAGATACACTCCTTCCCCTTGTATAACATAGGCACACTTCCCGAGCGCATATAACCGATTACTGACCTTCACGGGAATATTGCACTCACATCACTACTGAACTAGTTTTTAAGAGCTTTTAGTTCATATTCACATCCTAAATCACCCACCTCACTAGTCTGGGGTTTGGGAAATAGAAGTTTTTTTCTTGGGGCTGGGAAAAACTGAACGTGAACACGAGGGCCCAGCACCAAGGGGGGAAGGCTGAGGGGCGTCTGGGTTTTCTTCACAATTACCGAATTATGGTCATTTGTTTCGGTCAAAACTCACAAAACCCCTGAAACTCATCTTCACTGGCACTTCCATCTTATTACAACGTCACTGGGGGGGCAAAATGTCCCCAATTCGCCGAGGAGTGGGAGCTTCTTACCGCGAGGGATGGGGGACATTGTTTTCTAAGAGGGCATTCCCCCAATGCACCACTGGTCCCATATTTTTTTTTCTAACCGCGCACACATGACCACGCAGACCCATTCTCTCACACATAGGCCCATACCAAGCCTTTTTTTTTCGCTTCGCCGAGATTTGAGGCCACTAGAATTTATGCGTACTAGTAGCGGTCAAAACCCCTACGCGAAAAGACGTACTAGTACACGAAAACCCTCAAAGGTTAATTGAAAGTATTCCTTCTTCTACGCATTGATATTCCGTACTGTCAACAATTGTCCATGACCTCCGTCGATGCATTACACTGCAGCCCGTATCCACTTGAATAAGTGGTTTTACAATAAGTTCTTTATATCTCCTCTCTTTCCTCGAGCATTTTCGTATCTCAGACTGCCTTTCTTGTTTCATCCTTACCACCACCATATCTGTTACTTGGTGAATTTAATGCCCACCAGTTCCCTGGGGGGGTCCTCATTGTTGACTCGCGTGGCATTCATGAGGCTTTTCTCGCCTCTCACCCCCTCCATGTTTTAAAATACGGGTACTTCCCACCCATTTTGATCCTCGTACTCATACTCTCCTTGCAGTCATCTGGACATCTGCTCTCCTCACTGCACTAAGACATTCACCTGGTCTGTTCTAACCAGGACTTACATGACAGCGATCATTTTCCGATCATTCTTACTTCTCCTTCCTATTCACCACCTTTCCTAGCCCTCGCTGGCAATTTGATCAGAGGCAAATTGGATCTTTACTCCACACCTCACTGCTTTAGTGAGAGTTTCCTTCTTCATCCACCATTGATGAGCTCCTAACATCTTCTATCTTCTCGAACGTCGGTTTTGTTTATACCGCAGCTTCCCATTCGTATACCCCAAACCTCAGGCAGGCATTCTCAAAGTGTGTGCCTAGGGTGGTCTCCTGCTTGTGCTCATGCAGTAACGTTTTAGAAAACGTGCTGCATGGGCAGTCCGGTACAGTAGAACCGCGAGAGACTCTTGATTTTAAGCAGAAGCGTGCGGATCGCTCGCCGTGTCATCCGTTGTAAGCTAAAAAATTCACTATGATCTTTGGCGAGACTAGTTCCACCACACCTCTCCTCTGCTTCTTCTATGATTGCAGTCTGAAAAAAGTGAGAAATTGATGGTAAAACTCTCCTGCCCAGCCTCCTGTTCCTACGGGCCGCTGGTGTTTGATGTAGCAAACCCTCACTGACTTTGCCATTGAAGCTTGGCACACAATCTGTCCGTATTTCCCCGAAGGGCTCCATCTATGCCCCCGTTTCTTTCCTCAAATCTTCCAGAGAAGTTAGTACCCTGGACTTTTCTTCTCGCGGAGAAGAACAGTATAAAAGGTGACTTTTACACTTCAAGAACTAGAGGCAACGCTCTCAGCTTGCCGATCAGCTGCAGCTGGGTCCTGACGACATTCATATTCGTATTACAACAAAATTTACATCGGTCAGCCCTTGTAGTCCTCTTACAACTCTTCAATCTTTTTGGGCACAAGGAGTTCTTCCCCAGCTGTGAAATATGCCATTGTTCATCCCTTTCCGCAACCGGGTATACAGTACATGATGCCTCCCACTATCGCCCATCGCTCTACTAGATTGCAAAGTTGGCAAAGTGATGGAACGTCTCGTAAATCGACGTATTTAATGTGGTATTTAAGACACACAACATCCCCTCTCCGCTAGTCAATCATGGCTTTGCTAAGGTCGTTTCTACCAAGAACCCCCTTACTACGCTTGGATAACGTAATGTTCGTAAGCTTTGCGAATAATCACACAGTTATTGCCATAATTTTTGACCTTGAGAAGCAGATGACACAACTTGAGGTATAATATTTTGGCCCAGGCCCATTTCCTTAGGCCTCCTAGCAATCCACCATCCTCCTTAAGAACGTTTTTTATTTTAACTGACAGACATTTCCATGTTCGAGTATCAATAATGTTATTTCCCGACTCGTCCAAGCTGAAGGTGTCCTCAGGGATGTGTTCCCTAAGCACAACACTTTTTCTCCTTGCTAGAAATGAATAGGCTCTTTCTACACCCAATATTTGGTCATCAACTCTATGTGATGACTTCGCTATTGCTTGTGGCAGGCGCGACTGACATCTTATTGCAGTTTCTCTCCTGCATGCGGTCGACTGGTTTCCACTTGGCCACTCACGCAGCTTTAATTTTTTCAAGTACCAAAACTCACCAAATTACTTTCACTAGATGCTCTGTTATCACCGATCATCCTTTGTAACTCTAATGGCTTGCCGTATCCCCAACGTGATACAGTCAGGTTTCTAGGCCATCTCTTCGACCGTCGTTATCCGAAACCTCACATAACCTCATCTGAAGGTAACTTGTCACAGCCGGCTAAACCTTCTTAAAACTCTGCTCAATCGTTTCCTGGGGACTGAGCGTCGAACTCTGCTTCGCCTTACATTCAGCCCTCGTGTTTATTTATCGTACTCGATTAATGGTGACCAGATTTATTCCACGGCCTCTTCCCCCCTGCTACTCACTCTCTAGCCTTAAATCTATCCATCACCAAGATTACGTTTATGCCTTGGTGCTTTATCGCTCTTTCCCCTGTTGAGAGCCTCTATGCGAAGCAATGTTCCATCCTTGTCTGATCGCCTGATGCCCATTGCCTTCTGCTACTATGTAGAGCCTCACGATCTACCAATCCGTCCACTTATAGATGGTCGCCGATATTAGTAAGACATTCCGTTATCGATGTCGCCACCCCTGTTTGCTCCTCCTTTTCACTTCGCCTACATTCACTCTTTCTTCCCTTCAGTTACCACCTTTATATGTACATGTGTAGCTTCTCACTTTTATCCCTACCACCTGGGAATTTCCACTGTTCAAGTCTGTTCGATTTCTCACTCCTTGCTCGAAAAGCTCAACTGCCTTACAGTGGGCTTCCCCTCTCTCGTTTTTCTTGATCATTCCACTCCGCATTCTTCCATGCCCACCGCTGTGTACACATGGCTCTAAGTCTTCAGACGGCGTCGGATTCGTCAGCAGTGTTTCCGGACAAGCGTCGTGCGGGACATTTACTATCTTTCAGCTAGCATTTTTATCTACTGCTGAAACAGTATGCATTCTTGCAGCACTTACTCGTATCGCATCTATGCCTGTTTCCATCATTTGTATATCTCAACTCCATAGTGCTCTACAGGCATACGAAAATTGTATACATCCATCCCTATTCTCCGTATCCAACTTTGGCTACGCCCGTATCTCTACCAACATAAAAAATTGTTTTTTTGTGGGTCCCTGGTCATGATCGACTACAGGGCAATGAACAGGCAGACACTGCTATGGCTGCGCGTTCAAGCAGTACTACCTACCAAATTTCCATCGAGTGTTCCATTTCTGGGACTATTTTGCTCAATTAGCTACCCACCTCCGCACCCGTTTGGCACAACGTTGGTCAACTCTGCTCGGTAACAAACATCATTCTATTAAACCGAGCAAAGTTACTGGCCGTCTTCCTGTCATCAGTGCCGAGGTTGGGAGACCACTCACTCCCGCCTTCGCATTGGTCACACATCGTCTTACTCATGGGTATCTCATGGAGAGGCACCCTGTTCCTCTCTGTGAGCAAGTGTCAAATTCCAGTATCGATTGCCACAATTCTGTTAGACTGCCCTCTCTATCAACGAGCACGCAGAAATTTACCTCCAACGTCGTCTTCGTTCTACTACTTCTCTCTTACCTTCCCTTCTTAGCGATGAACCCTCCTTTCAATATCCTGACTCTCTCATTGACTTCTTGACAACGACTGATTTACTCCACAAACTCTGATGATACTTTTCCGCACTCCCCTCAGGCCCTTTCTAGTTCAGTCTCTTGCTGCCCTTTACCCTTTACACCACCCACTGCCCCGCTGTTATCCGTAACCTATTGCTCATCCATCTCCCTTTTTTTTTTGCCACCTGATGCCCCTCGCTTCCTTCCTGCCCTGCAGCGCTGGTAAGAGTCCCTTGTGCATAGCGCTTCTTTTTATTATAATAAATAATAATGGCGCGCTGAAAAACCAGAGGATCATTACTATTTAATTGACAGAACCTCCTCTAAACACGCCAGAGAATGTGAATACACAGCATTAGTACTATTTAGGTATTGTACATTGAATATTTGTGAAGGCTTATATAATGTAAAAAATTATAATATGTATATCAGTATGATTTAGGTACTTTGCATAGGCTTGTGTAATTTAGTAATTTGTTTTGCATCTTGCACCTGATAAAAAAAAAAGAGCTATTTACTAGCTATATAATAACTTTCGCTACACACAGTGTGGTTCGATTCCTGGCAATGTCGGAAACATTGGGCATGTTTCCTTACACCTGTTGTTCTGTTAACCTAGCAAGCAAGTAGTACCTGGGTGTTAGTTAATTCTGTCGGGTTTGTCACCTTCTTCACCAAGGGCTGGCACTAGCTTTCCTTGGGCCCATGGTGGCTTATTTTAGCAGTTGCCAGTACTAAAATGAGTGGAATATTACAAAATGTATCGTATGAATGCATGGAATCGTGCTCGCTCACTGATAAACAATGGCACACTGCCTGTTGCTGTGTTGGAGCCGCTTGTATGCATTTGGGACAAAATTATTACCGAAATAAATGACAATCACTGAGCCAATATTTTGACAAAAAAACTTTACGATTACCAAATATTGTGAAATCCAACGTATACAATATCTGGAGGCCCACTGTAATTGAAATGCCATTAATCTATTCCTGTGGAATTCCTGCTCACTTTGTGTACATAAAATGAGGTAAATATGAGTGTGTGATTAACTGACTGACTTGACTGACTTCGACTTCGACTTTGACTTTGACTTGACTTGTTTTGACTTGATGACTTTACTGACTGAATGGTTTACCTGACTTACTGAATGACTTAAAGTTAGACTTTTTCACTGAAGAGGACCCTGAAACAGTGTCTAGAGCAGCTGATGCCTTACCATCAGTTGTATAATGTACTGCAAGGTAAAATAGAACAGAAACCCATTACAGAATTTATGCACACTGCAGTACAACCATCAACTTCAGTACCAGAACCTCTACCATCCACCTCAGCCCAGTAGGACACAACATAACTCTCCACTCTCTTCACAATCATCCACAAACACCAACACCCACAATTTAAGGTAAGAAATACTATTACTTTTGTTGTGGTTATAGTCTTAAGCAGTAAAAACAACATAATACATCACAAAAATGAACTACAATTATATATTCACTTTTATTTTTATAATATCTGGAGATCTAAAAAAAAGTTGTTTGAGGGAGAAGGTCGCTTCCTGAATTTTTGCTCATGTCCAGAAACAAAAAATTGACCTAGCAACTGCTCATATCCTGAAAAACTTGTATGGCGGGGCACTCGTAAGCCGAGGTTCCACTGTATTAAGTTTAATATTTAAGGCTCTGTTTCCAAACAGCATGAAATATGTTATGTCTATGTTGAGAGTGAGTTTGTTGGTCATCATCCATGTACAGTGGACCCTCGGTTTTCATGTTTAATCTGTTCCAGAGCCATTGGCCAAAACTGAAATCGGCCAAAACCGAAACCATTTTCCCCATAAGAAATAATGTAAATGTGATTAATCTGTTCCAGACACCCAGAAGTATCAGCAAAATATATTTTTTACCTTAAAGATAGATTTACGTGCACAAAAGAATGAACATTACACATGACACTTACCTTTATTGAAGGCTGTTGCTGATGGAAGACAGGGAGGAGGGGAGAGGGAAGAGGTTATTGTTTGGAAGGGTTATCCCCCTCCATAAGGACTCTAGGTACCAAGTCCTTATCAGGGGTCACTTCCCTAGCCACTTCCCTAACTTAAATATAGATTTACATGCAGAAAAGAAGGACATATAATTATAAAGCACTAATAAAATGTATAAATGAACATTTAACGTCACACTTACCTTTATTAAAAAGACTTATTGATGTATGGCAGACCAGGTGGAGGGGAGAGGGAGGCGAGTTTATTGTTGGAGAATATGACACTAATATCAACTCTATGGCTTATTTATTTATCACAATTCAACTGATATGACATAATAAACAATATTAATAACATAGAAACATGACATATACTCTGGAATGAATAAAATAAGTCATTATGTAACGACAGGTGTTGTGTTGTTGTTGGATGTATAAGGGCCACTGTGAGTATAACCCATACATGATGTTGGTGAAGGCTGCAGCTGAGGCAGCGGTGTTTTCTGTAGCCCTAAATAACTCCAACAACATTGGAGGAGTTAGGAGAATCACTGAAGAAGGCACCCTCTACCACCATCACAACCACTACAACCCTCTACCACCATCACAACCACTACCACCCTCTACCACTATCACAACCACTACCATTCTCTACCACCATCACTACCATTCTCTACCACCATCACTGCCACCCTCTACCACCATCACTACCACCCTCTACCATCACCACTTAAGTATTTTCTACAAACTTTTTCTTGAATTACATCGTGTTTCTCACATTCTCTACCATAGGGCTGGCACTAGAAGCTTTCTTTGGGCCCATGGTGGCTTATTTAGCAGTCACATACAATAAACAAGTGGCAAAAACAATGGATTATTACGAAATGTTTTATATGACCTGGCAGGATATGTTTACTTACCGAGAAACAACGCTGCACTGGCTGAGAATGGTGTCGGAGATGGCTTTGTCTGCATGCTGGGCACTGGACGTGTTCCATATGATCGACAAAAACAACAAAAAAATCAGCGAAAAAAGTCAGCCAAAACTGAAATCGGCGATAACAGAGATCGACGAAAATGGAGGGTCCACTGCACAATGGAACCTCGGCTTACGAATGCCCCACCATGCGAATTTTTCAGGATATGAACCATCATTCGGTCGATTTTTTTTGCTTCTGGATACGAACAAAATTTCAGGATGCGAACTTCCCTCTACCTGGGCCTGGAGTTTACCTGGAGAGAGTTTCGGGGTCAACGCCCCAGCGGCCCGGTCTGTGACCAGGCCCTCCTGGTGGATCAGAGCCTGATCAACCAGGCTGTTACTGCTGGCTGCACACAAACCAATGTACGAGCCACAGCCCGGCTGATCAGGAACCGACTTTAGGTGCTTGTCCAGTGCCAGCTTGAAGACTGCCAGGGGTCTCTTGGTAATCCCCCTTATGTATGCTGGGAGGCAGTTGAACAGTCTCGGGCCCCTGACACTTATTGTATGGTCTCTTAACGTGCTAGTGACACCCTGCTTTTCATTGGGGGGGATGTTGCATCGTCTGCCAAGTCTTTTGCTTTCGTAGTGAGTGATTTTCGTGTGCAAGTTTGGTACTAGTCCCTCTAGGATTTTCCAGGTGTATATAATCATGTATCTCTCCCGCCTGCATTCCAGGGAATACAGGTTCAGGAACCTCAAGTGCTCCCAGTAATTGAGGTGTTTTATCTCCGTTATGTGCGCTGTGAAGGTTCTCTGTACATTTTCTAGGTCAGCAATTTCACCTGCCTTGAAAGGTGCTGTTAGTGTGCAGCAATATTCCAGCCTAGATAGAACAAGTGACCCGAAGAGTGTCATCATGGCTGGCATCTCTAGTTTTGAAGGTTCTCATTATCCATCCTGTCATTTTTCTAGCAGATGCGATTGATACGATGTTATGGTCCTTGAAGGTGAGATCCTCCGACATGATCACTCCATGTCTTTGACGTTGGTGTTTCACTCTATTTTGTGGCCAGAATTTGTTTTGTACTCTGATGAAGATTTAATTTCCTCATGTTTACCATATCTGAGTAATTGAAATTTCTCATCGTTGAACTTCATATTGTTTTCTGCAGCCCACTGAAAGATTTGGTTGATGTCCGCCTGGAGCCTTGCAGTGTCTGCAATGGAAGACACTGTCATGCAGATTCGGGTGTCATCTGCAAAGGAAGACACGGTGCTGTGGCTGACATCTTTGTTTATGTCAGATATGAGGATGAGGAACAAGATGGGAGCGAGTACTGTGCCTTGTGGAACAGAGCTTTTCACCGTAGCTGCCTCGGACTTTACTCTGTTGACTACTACTCTCTGTGTTCTGTTAGTGAGGAAATTATAGATCCATCGACCGACTTTTCCTGTTATTCCTTTAGCATGCATTTTGTGCACTATTACGCCATGGTCACACTTGTCGAAGGCTTTTGCAAAGTCTGTATATATTATATCTGCATTTTTTTTGTCTTCTAGTGCATCTAGGACTTTGTCGTAGTGATCCAACAGTTGAGACAGACAGGAGCGACCTGTTCTAAACCCATGTTGCCTTGGGTTGTGTAACTGATGTGTTTCTAGATGGGTGGTGATCTTGCTTCTTAGGACCCTTTCAAAGATTTTTATGATATGGGATGTTAGTGCTATCGGTCTGTAGTTCTTTGCTGTTGCTTTACTGCCCCCTTTGTGGAGTGGGGCTATGTCTGTTGTTTTTATTAACTGTGGGACGACCCCCGTGTCCATGCTCCCTCTCCATAGGATGGTAAAGGCTCGTGATAGGGGCTTCTTGCAGTTCTTGATGAACACAGAGTTCCATGAGTCTGGCCCTGGGGCAGAGTGCATGGGCATGTCATTTATCGCCTGTTCGAAGTCATTTGGCATCAGGATAACATCAGATAGGCTTGTGTTAACCAAATTCTGTGGCTCTCTCCTAAAAAATTCATTTTGATCTTCGACTCTCAGTCTGATTAGCGGCTTGCTAAAAACTGAGTCATATTGGGACTTAAGTAACTCACTCATTTCCTTGCTGTCATCTGTGTAGGACCCATCTTGTTTAAGTAATGGCCCAATACTGGACGTTGTTCTCGACTTTGATTTGGCATAGGAGAAGAAATACTTTGGGTTTCTTTCGATTTCATTTATGGCTTTTAGTTCTTCCCGCGATTCCTGACTCCTATAAGATTCCTTTAGCTTAAGTTCGATGTTTGCTATTTCTCTGACCAGTGTCTCCCTACGCATTTCAGATATATTGACCTCTTTTAGCCGCTCTGTTATTCTTTTCCGTCGCCTGTTTACATGGAGTTTACCTGGAGAGAGTTCCGGGGGCCAACGCCCCCGCGGCCCGGTCTGTGACCAGGCCTCCTGGTGGATCAGAGCCTAATCAACCAGGCTGTTGCTGCTGGCTGCACGCAAACCAACGTACGAGCCACAGCCCGGCTGATCCGGAACTGACTTTAGGTGCTTGTCCAGTGCCAGCTTGAAGACTGCCAGGGGTCTGTTGGTAATCCCCCTTATGTGTGCTGGGAGGCAGTTGAACAGTCTCGGGCCCCTGACACTTATTGTATGGTCTCTTAACGTGCTAGTGACACCCCTGCTTTTCATTGGGGGGATGGTGCATCGTCTGCCAAGTCTTTTGCTTTCGTAGTGAGTGATTTTCGTGTGCAAGTTCGGTACTAGTCCCTCTAGGATTTTCCAGGTGTATATAATCATGTATCTCTCCCTCCTGCGTTCCAGGGAATACAGGTTTAGGAACCTCAAGCGCTCCCAATAATTGAGGTGTTTTATCTCCGTTATGCGTGCCGTGAAAGTTCTCTGTACATTTTCTAGGTCGGCAATTTCACCTGTTTTGAAAGGTGCTGTTAGTGTGCAGCAATATTCCAAGAGTGTCATCATGGGCTTGGCCTCCCTAGTTTTGAAGGTTCTCATTATCCATCCTGTCATTTTTCTAGCAGATGCGATTGATACAATGTTATGGTCCTTGAAGGTGAGATCCTCCGACATGATCACTCCCAGGTCTTTGACGTTGGTGGGGAGTGCCTGTCTCTTTCTATTTTACATCTACTCCTCCTTTTTCTTAGAGGAATAAGTCTTGTGCATACATCGAGTGCCACCAAGTTAATCTGTTCTAGGCATAAGTTGGGGTCTGTGTTGCTTAGTATATCTTCCCAGCTCATATCGGTTAGGACTTGGTTTACTTGGTACCACTTTATGTTTTTGTTATTGAAGTTGAATTTGGTGTATGCTCCCTCTTGACTAGTCTCATTATGTCGGTCTGGGGCTCCACGCATACATGTCTGAACCTCAGTTATGTTGTGATCTGAGTATATTGTTTTTGATATGGTGACATTTCTTATCAGATCATCATTGTTAGTGAAGATGAGGTCTAGTGTATTCTCCTCTCAAGAGATTCCTTAAATAAATAAATAATAAAATATTTATTTCTTTATTTGGTTTTATTTTTTTAAAATTTTAAAAAAAAAAATAATTTTCCCCTTTAAAATTAAA
>NC_069451.1:36042410-36062387 GCF_026875155.1 Cherax quadricarinatus | reverse complement strand
CTTGTTTATGATAAATTATGAATAAATAATAAGATGTTTTTAAATAAGTAAATCCTTTGATTGATGGGGCAAACTACATGACTCACGAAATCATAACACAATTGCAAACGAACTATTGAATAAGTGGGATCTGAACCCATGGCCAGTGAGTGGTAAAACTCCAGGCCGGTGTGTAACCACTGGGCCAGCTGGCCACTTGGAGATTCATTCAACTAAGTATATTTCTATACACCATGGGTAAGTTAGCATGGGCCCCACATTGACCAGCTGGCTAAGTGTCTCACACACTGGCCTGGAGTTTTAGGACTCACTAGCCATGGGGTCAAACCTACTTATTCTGTGGTTTGGTCAACTACAATCTTTGTATTACAGTTTTTCTTTTTTTGACATTGTTTTGTGTATGTTTTTACTGAGCAGTTGTGAGACATGCTTGCCTCTACTTCCAAACCAATGATTGTAATTATGATCATAATTTTTAAAGGGGTGGACCAGTAAGCCAGCAGAAGGCCTCAGTCAGATGACCAAAAGTTCCAACAGCGGGTCATCATATGACTAAGACTCACTTCAGGAAACACTTGTCCTGTTTCCAGGCAAACCTTACCTAACCCAAGACACACATCTAACAGTGGCTGAGTAAGGTTATGCTAGGTTATTTTAAGTTGGGCTGAGTGGGTTTCATATGGTTATGTTACATTTTATGGATTTGTATAACAAAATAATAGAGAATAAAAAGGCACAATAATATCTCAGCCGTAAAACAAGCTTAAAATTGCACAAGTCAAACTGTAATAATACAGTAGCCAAAATTCACTGAGTATCAGGCCAAGTTTTTAACCTATTTACTCCTGTGTTACATTCATCACCTATCATTCTGTAACTTTAACACTAGTAGCTGTTGTATTATACAATTCAATATTTCTAGATTCAGTATCTTGACAACAAGTTTATATTTCAGAAACAACTTCAGTAAAGAAGATTGAAACCCTGTGAACCCTTATTGGAGAGCTGTGTTAATCTCTTGCAGATAATTTAGAGGTGGAGACACTCCACATCCTTCTTGCAGATAATGAGAGGTGGAGACACTCCACATCCTTCTTGCAGATAATGAGAGGTGGAGACACTCCACATCCTTCTTGCAGATAATGAGAGGTGGAGACACTCCACATCCTTCTTGCAGATAATGAGAGGTGGAGACACTCCACATCCTTCTCATGTATAATGAAGCAGTACTACTGTAATGCTCTGACTGATGAGCAGTATTGCTGCCAGCAGGAAGAGCTGGCACATCTGGCCAACACTTGTGCTACATACTTGGAGTCCAGCAGAAAGTAAGCAGTTGCTCTGAATAATACAGACACACTTCATTAATATGGTGCTCGCTTTACAACGCCTTGCTAATACACTTCTTTTCAATTTATTTGTTTATTATTTTTCAGTGCTTGCCTTGCTATTTATAACATTATCAACTAGTTGTTGCTGTTTCCTTTAATCTGCTTCTTTGTGTAGATCAATAAACATGTTTTCATATATGTTTTAAAGTCTACATTTTTTTTTTTCATTTTTTCATTGATTGCAGTGTGTTTCATTCACTAACTTGGGATGATGTTTTCATGTCTAGTTTGTTTTTACCTGACATTCTTAGAATGTTAATTTGTTTCAGTGGTGAGTCAGTGTTGTCTGGGAGATAGTTTGTTGGGCATGTGATGATTTTACTTAGCTCATCAGTTGTGTAGTCAAGAAGGTTTTAAAGTGTAGTCATTGTAGGCTTCACACAGTCATTGTAGGTTTCATGCAGTCATTGTAGGCTTCATGCAGTCATTGTAGGCTTCACAGTATGTAGGCTTCATGCAGTCACTGGGTAGGCTTCACACCGTCATTGTTAGGCTTCATGCAGTCATTGTAGGCTTCATGCAGGTCATTGCTAGACTTCATGCAGTATATGTAGGCTTCTTGCAGTCATTGTAGGCTTCACACAGTCATTGTAGGATCAATGCAGTCACTGTAGGCTTCATGCAGTCATTGTAGGCTTTGTGCAGTCATTGTGGCTTCATGCCAGTATTGTAGGCTACTTGCAGTCATTGTAGGCTTCATGAGTCATTGTAGACTTAAAGCTTAAATCTCCACTCTTGGAGAGGCGTAGAATGAGAGGGATATCATTGAAGTGTTAAGTGGATGAACGGCATAAACAAGGGAGATATTAATAACAGTACTGAGGGTGTTGAACCAGGTAAGAACCAGAATAATGGATTTAAGTTGGATAAATTTAGATTTAGAAAGGACTAGGTAAGTACTGTTTTCTAACAGAAGTTGTATGTCGCATGGAACAGTCTCCCAGTGGGGTGATAGGCGCGTAGGAACATTGGGTTGCTTTAAGAAGGGACTCGACAAAATATATGAGTGGGAGGGGCTGGGTTTGATTGGTGTCATTGGGCACATCCTAATCCCACTAACAAACTCCAATCAACTAACAACATTAATACCATTATATTTCACCCACACAAATATAAAAAACCAACAAAAAAAAACCCATAAACAAGGGAGTTATTCTTGGGTACCTTAACCCTTTGACTGTTTCCGTATGTATTAAAATAGTCTTACGAGTGCCAATGTTTCTATGTATTTATACGCTCAAATTCTAGCGGCTTCAAATCAAGCGCCAAAGGCCTGGTAGGCCTACACGGGGGGAGAGAGGAATGGGTCACAGTGGTCGGTGTGCACCCTGTGAAAAAAATCTGGGACCCAGCGATGCATTGTGGGAACGCCATGTTGTTAGTCCATTTTCACCATGCCTCCGGTAAGAAGTTCCTCTGCTCCTCGGCGGATTGGAGGTCTTTTGTTCCCAAGTGTTAGCTCTAACAAGCGATTGAAAATGTCTGTGACAGTGAAGTCAGGGTTTTGAGTGAGATGTTACTGATACAAAGTGCCCAGGATAACATAATTAGTGATGAAAACCCAGATGACCACACAACCTTTCCAACTCTGGTGCATGTGCCGGCTTGTTCACATTCACGTTCGCTGATACCAGGCCGAAAAAGGAAAAACTATTATGTTCGTGTACAACACTCAGATGATAGCAGTGATAGTGATAGTGATAGTGATTTCAAGATCATTGAAAGCAGTTCTAGTGACAGATGAGAGTGAATATTTCCCGTGAAGCGGCAGTATGTACGACGTAGCATGCGCGTCTGGTAGTGTTTCATATGTTGTTCAAGGGAAGGAGAACTCTGGGAGCATCCGTGGCCTACACTACGACCTGATAGTGAAGATGACGATAGTGTAACGTGGGTATGAATGGATGACAGTGAGGGAGGAGGCAGTGGGTGTCGATAGCGAGGGTGGCACGGCCCATGTGGCAACCATCAGCAGGCCACGCTACTACCCACGCTGCTTGACGCAGCCACAACAACCGCCTCACCCGACACCCACACTCCCACAACCTGCACCACCACAACCTGCAACAACCACACTGCCACAAAACCACAACCACGGTACAATATCCAGACCCCACCACAGGACGCATCTGGGGATTGGAAGGGACGGTGACGAGTTTGTTTTCCCAGTCCCCATGACTTGATGAAACACAAAGTGGAATAAAAGCCATCTTGTCCACTAGGGAACAATGCCAGTGAAACTGGACTGCTTGGAGTTATTCTTCGATGAACCCTGATGGACATCATTGTCAGGTGGAAACAAACAAATACTGTGATTACACCATGGCAAATACATTTCTCTCACCAAAATCCACGGAGTACCAAGTGGAAGGAGGACAACTGTGGCAGAGATGTACTTGTTTTTTGCCACAATAATGCTTATGACCACATGTGTATAAGCACACTGTCACCACATACTGGGCAACAGAACGCCTGATTTCAACTCCAGGTTTTAGTGACTTATAGGTGTCAATCGTTCCTGATACTGTTACGTATGTTACACTTTCACGACAAAAACCAGGCCTGACAGAAGCGGACAGGTTATATAGATCAGAAATGGTTATGTACATGAAACAAAAAGTGCTGCATGTATTTTTATCCCTTCAGGAGCTTGTTATGATGAGTCCTTGATTTTATTCAAAGGAAGACTCTCATAAGCACATTATATTACAAAGCAAGAGACAAGTTTGGTATAAAAGCTATTTGTACGTGTGATTGCAGAAGTGGTTAGTTTTGGATATAATTGTGTACACTGCAGTAATACTTTGGATGATACCATGAAGTTTATTGGGTATCTTGGTGATGTGGTTCGAACCAATGATGGACCCTATTCTTGGTAAGCGGGCATATGTTATTATACTGATAACTGGTACACAAGCCCCTTACTCAGTGAAATTTTCTTGCGAGTGAACTTGACAGACGTGTGTGGCACAGTGCGTGGTAGTCGTAAACATATGCCAAGGTTCAACGCTGGCACTCACAGAGGTGAGGTGCAAGCCTTTGCTGCCAATGACATATGGCATTTCGGTGGCATGACAAACGTGATGTCACATTGTTGCATCAAGTCACAGAAACGAAAATGGAACCCAGTGGAGGGACAAACAGAGAGACCAATGAAACCATTCTAAAAAGCTGACAGCTGTATGGACTACAACCTCAATTGCGCTTAGTGGACAAATGTGACATGCAGATTGGGTTTGGCAGGACTGTGGTACGCAATAGTTATAAGTGGTATTGTAAAACTTTTTTTCCATCTTGTTGTTATCTCTATGACTAAATGCTTATACATACACAAGTTGAAGGACCAACAAAAACACCAAAACTATGGTGAATTTTTGACTGTCAGTAATCAGACAAATAATTGCAAAGTACCAAGGCAGCACAACTCCTGCAATTGTCCAGCGCCCACACACGTCATTCGTTTTGAGGCTGGTGATCATACCCCATCAACTGCCTTCTACTACTGCCCAAGAAAAATGTCAGAAGAAGGTGTTATGTTTGTATGCTTACCACCAAAAGCCCACAAAACACGCAGGAGACACTCGTTTTATGTGTGAGGAGTCGTGAAGTGACCCTCTGCATATACCCATGTTTCAAATGAGTTTCCACAAGCTGCAGCAGTTCTAGAGAACGTGGTTAGTGACGGTATATAATGTATATATATTATGGAACATAGTAATAAACATTGTTTTGTATTGTATGTTTGTGAAACATAGGGTGTATACACATATCATTCGTGATAAGTTTTGTTCTGTTATTGTGTTGTAAACAATGTGTGTATATTTGATGAATGCACACTTCCATTGGGATCAAAGGACCACATACTTGACCTGGATCAGATTTATATTGAAACAATGCAAGAAACCTTTGAATCAGAGTAAATAAAAGAATACCAGGTGGGCGGCGGTCGCCGCTGTTGCCGTACGCACGTCACTTTCTGCAAACTTTGCGGCTCTATATCTCGGTAAGTACTGATGGCAAAAAATTTTTTTTAGGCTTAAAACACTACTAAAAATATTCCTAACATTTTCATCAGAAAAAATAATTTTATTTTTTTTCGAATATTTGGCGACATAGAATGACAGTTTCAGAGAGGGCCCTGAAACAGTCAAAGGGTTAAGGTAGAGGTCATTTTGATAAGGACCTGCCTCACATGGGCCAGTAGGCCTTCTGCAGTGTTCCTCCTTTTTTATGTTCTTATGTTTATGATNGACAGACAAAAGACACCAGCAATCCTACCATTATGTAAAACAATTACAGGCTTTCATTTTACACTCACTTGGCAGGATGGTAGTACCTCCCTGGGCGGTTGCTGTCTACCAACCTACTACCTAGATCTACTTTGATCCATCCTCTCTAAATGACCAAACCACCTCAACAACCCCTCTTCTGCCCTCTGACTAATACTTTTATTAACTCCACACCTTCTCCTAATTTCCACACTTCAAATTTTCTGCATAATATTTACACCACACATTGCCCTTAGACAGGACATCTCACTGCCTCACAGTCTCCTCGCTGCTGCATTTACAACCAAGCTTCATACACCATGTAAGAGTGTTGGTACCCACCTACTTTCATACCATTCCCTTCTTTGCTCTAGGATAACGTTTTTTGTCTCCACATAAACCTCAAAGGCCAATCACTTTTTTCCCTCATCCAATTCTATGATTAAACCTCATCCTTCATAAATCACCGCTGATACATCAACTCCCAAATATCTGAAAAAATTCATTTCTTCATACTCCTCCTCCCCAATTCTGATATCCCAATTTTTCTTTATCTGAACGTACTTTGACCCCCCCCCCCCCCCCTCATCACCTTACTCTTTTCTATGTTCACTTTCAACATTCTACCTTTTACGCACACACTCAAATTCGGTCCCACTAGCCTCTGCAATTTTTCTTTAGATCACCCATAAGCACGAATATCATCAGCAAAAAGTAACTGTCAATTCCCATTTTTGTATTTGATTCCCATAATTTAATCCCACCCCTCTACGAAAACCTAGCATTTACTTCTTTTTAAAACCCCTCTCTAAATATATTTAAACAACCATGGTGACATGAACACATCCCTGTGTAATGTCCTCCCTCTCTTCTACACCCCTAACCTGAGCATCACTATCCTCATAAAAACTCTTTACAGCATTTAGTAACTTACAACCTAATTCATAATATTGCAAACACTTACCACATTGCCGCCCCTATCCACTATATATGCCTTTTCTAAATCCATAACTACAATAAAACGTCCCTACTTTATCTAAATACTGCTTCACATATATGCTTCAATGTAATACCTGATTACACATCCCCTACCACTCTGAAACTCCTTGCTCTTTCGCAATCCTACATTCTGTCTTACCTCAATGCTTTCAATAATAACCTACCGTACACTTTTCTTGGTATGCCCTCAGTAAACTAATTCCTCTATAATTTTTACAATTCTCTTGTTCCCCCTTACCTTTATATAAAGGGACTTACATGATCTCTGACCAATCCTTAGGTACCTTCCCCTCTTTTCATACATTTTTAAACATAAAATACCAACCACTCCAATGCTATATCATCCCCTGCTTTTAACATTTCTGTCATGATCCCGTCAGTCCAGCTGCTTTACCCATTTCAATCTAAGTAATGCCTCACGCCCTCCCCAACACTTATATCCTGCTACTTCTTCATCTCCTAATATGTTGGGTATTCCTCCATGGCCTGTGCAGGAATTACCACCTCCCTTTCTTCGTAGACATTTAGGAGTTCTCAAAGTATTCTATGCCATCTACAAATAACCTCCATCTCCCCATCTACTAACTCTCCTACTTCTGTTTTTACTGACAAATCCATTTTGTTTCCTAGGCTTTCTTACTTGTTTACTCGATCCAAAATTTTTTCTTATTTCCATTAAAATTCTTGACAGGCCTCTCCTTAGTCTATCATTGGCTCTTCCTTTTGCAATCTCTCACCACTTCTTCACGTTCTTTTACTCTCCATATACTCTATTCTTTTTAAAAACACTTCTGCTTTGTAAAACGCTCTCATAAAAACCCTTTTTCTTTTTTACTACCTTTCTTCATATTCTCCCAATCATCCTCTTTCCTCCTGCACCCCCCCTCCTAAAAGCAAACTTCCCCCCAAAATTTAAAACTGCTTTTTAAAAATTTCCAACCCTTTCAACCCCCCACTATTATACTTGCCCCAGCCCCCTTTCTCAATAGTTTTTATACTCCCCCGAATTTCCCCTCCCCCCTTTTTTATACATTTCACCCCCCTCTTGTTGTTGTTGCCATTTTTTTTTCTTGCCCCTTCCTCTAACTGTGCACAACTGATAATGTCGATATATCAGTTGCCCTTATAAACGGACATCTGGAGTATTAAACCTTTTGTCCCAATGCATAATCTAAAAAAACTATTTTATAAGCTAATCATCCCTTGTATATTTTTTACCTCTTTATAAAAATGATTATTTTAACAAACCTTTTCTAACATGCTCAATTAAAGGCCCCCCCTTTTTCATTTCCCCCGGGCCCCCCAAAATTTCCCTTATCCCTCCACAACATTTTTATCACTTTAGTTTGAATCCGTTACAAGTATGGCCATACAGTTAAATTTTATACTGGATGTGCCCCTTTTTTTATATACATTATATAATGTAAATGTTAATATTGTTATTTTTATTTTTTAGGCGTTTTCAAAATTGCGAGTTTCACGTATGGGAAAATACTAGTTGGAGGCCCCAGTTATAGTTCGGTACGACTTTCCCCCTCAGTCCGTGACCAACCTGACATTGGCTTACACTCGTGGCCCGTAGAGGTTCTCCCCCCTTGCCTGAGTGGGATCACGTACTTTGAGTATTCACCCGCTCACTCTGACTAGCCCCCCACTTTTAGTCTGTCTCGTTTTTTTAAAGATTTCATGATCTATTTCCTGAAATCGTATTTTAGCAAAAAAGATTGATTGCTTGACTTTATATGGGGAAATTTTTTCCCAGTAGATCTTGTGTCGTAACAATAGTTGTGTTTTATATTAATGTATCTTTAATGTGTAAAGGAAAAAAACAATTTTATTGCCTTTTTTTAATTAAAAAAATATAGTTATAAATATGAGATACTTGTAAGTTTTTTTTATTAAAGACACGATTTTATTTTGGTTTGGCCATCCCACAGAAAAAAAAGGTTAACAAAAAAGTCCTTTTTAAAAGGTATATTGGTGCACTAAAACTTGTTGCTAGGGGTTCCCTAGACAATAGCCAACCTGTAAATGATACCCATCAAGGTCGTAACCCAATGTTTACACTCCATATTGCAAAAAATCCCCAACCCCAAATACTCTCACACTTGGGTTCAAAATCCCACACATTCCTCAAAATTTCCCAAAATCTAATTCTATCTATCTATCTATTTCTCTCTATTCTCTATTCTCTATCTTCTCTCCTACATTCTCCTTCCGGGCATATATGTTCTATAACCCATTCTCGACAAACCTTTTTTTTTCCAATAATCTTGAAATTTAAGCATTTAACTCCCTTTTCCCGCCCTGCTTATCCTTAACTTATTGTTCTCCTTTGCTCTAAATTTTTAGAAAAACCCCGACCTAATCCCATTTTTTCCTCTCCCCTGAAAAATTCCCCCCCCTTGTTTTTTTTTACTTAAAATAGGACATCCAGCTTCTTTCATTTTAAATCCCCAATCATTTTTTCTTTTCATTTTATTTATATTTTATTATATACAAAGGACCATACGCAAAAAATTTAGTGACAAAAACCCCGTCCCCCAAGGGGGGGAAAGGGTTTTTTCCCCTTAACATTTTTGGATTGGCTTGTTTCAGCTTTGGGAGGGTGGTGTTTCTCTACAAAAGCTTGCACCCTGCCCACAGTGCACAAACCTCTTTAATCTCTGAAGTCACCTCATTCACTCTCTCTTCCTCCTCTCTGAAGCAAGTTCCTCAGCTGCAGTCTGTTGCTGTTTGAGTTGAAGCTTTTGCAGCTTTCAGTGGTTAGCTTTTCCCCTGTGGTCCTCCACCAACTCCTTCCACATCCCCCCCCCCTCACCCCCAAAACCCCAGGGACTTCCCCCAGTGCCACAATAGAGTCCACAGGGTCAGCATCAGCCTAAAACCCCTTCAAAATCCCTCTCTTGGACACAACTGGCCAAAATTTTCTCCAAGCAAAGTTCTAAGTCCTGGAAGTCACTCTCTCCCAATTATTATTATTATTATAATCATGGGGGAGCGCTAAACCCATAGGATTATACAGCACTCTCTCCCAAGCCTTACTATAAAGCTTATGCAACTGAGGATAATGAATTTGATCTTTCAGAGCTCTCTTAGGGTCAACTGAGTGTCAGAAGTCACTTCAAAGCACTTTTCAAACATTGCTTTTGTGTAGTTTTTTTTTTGAAGTTAGAAATGACCTGCTTGTCAATGGGCTGGAGGAGAGGAGTGGTGCTAAGAGGCAAGAATTTCATGTGATGAAATTGAACCCCCAAAAAACACTTGGCCTTCCAAGTTGGAGGATGTGCAGGAGCACTGTTCAGTCCCAGGAGGCACTTGAGTGGCAATTTCTTTTCCAGGAGATTCTAAAGAGAAGTTGAGGATTGGTGGATGAATTTGGTAGGGTGTGCAAAAGAAGAAAATTAAAGGTGAATACAGGAAAGAGTAAGGTTATGAGGATAACAAAAAAGTTAGGTGATGAAAGATTGAATATCAGATTGGAGGGAGGAGTATGGAGGAGGTGACGTATTCAGATATTTGGGAGTGGAGTGTCAGCGGATGGGTCTATGAAAGATGAGGTGAATCATAGAATTGATGAGGGAAAAAGAGGTGAGTGGTGCACTTAGGAGTTGTGGAGACAAAGAACTTTGTCCTTGGAGGCAAAGAGGGGAATGTATGAGAGTATAGTTTTACCATCGCTCTTATATGGGTGTGAAGCGTGGGTAAATGAATGTTGCAGCGAGGAGAAGGTGGAGGCAGTGGAGATGTCATGTCTGAGGGCAATGTGTGGTGTGAATTATAATGCAGAGGAATTGTAGTTTGGAAGTTAGGAGGAGGTGCGGGATTACCAAAATGTTGTCCAGAGGGCTGAGGAAGGGTTGTTGAGGTGGTTCGGACATGTAGAGAGAATGGAGCGAAACAGAATGACTTCAAAAAGTGTATCAGTCTGTAGTGGAAGGAAGGCGGGGGTAGGGGTCGGCCTAGGAAGGGTTGGAGGGGGGGGGTAAAGGAGGTTTTTGTGTGCGAGGGGCTTGGACTTCCAGCAGGCATGCGTGAGCGTGTTTGATAGGAGTGAATGGAGGGCAAATGGTTTTTAATACTTGACGTGCTGTTGGAGTGTAGCAAAGTAACATTTATGAAGGGATTCAGGGAAACCGGCAGGCCGGACTTGAGTCCTGGAGATGGGAAGTACAGTGCCTGCACTCTGAAGGAGGGGTGTTAATGTTGCAGTTTAAAAACTGTAGTGTAAAGCACCCTTCTGGCAAGACAGTGATGGAGTGAATGATGGTGAAAGTTTTTCTTTTTCGGGCCACCCTGCCTTGGTGGGAATCGGCCGGTGTGATAATAAAAAAATAATAATTTTTTCACACTTGGGCCAAACACATCATTAAACCCAATCTCTGAAAATTTGCCTTGTTACCCATGCCTTTTGATTAGCTTTCCACATCACACACAATCTATTCTTGACAACACTGCTTTTCTTGAACACACTGGGATTTTCTGAGTGATACACCAGTAAAGGCTTCATTTTAAAATCCCAACTAGCATTAGCACACAACAAAAGAGTAAGCCTGTCTTTCATAGGCATGTGTCCTGGGAGTGCCTTTTCCTCCTGCATGATGTAGGTCCTGTTTGGCATTTTCTTCCAAAATAGGCCTGTTTCATCACAAGTGAACACTTGTTGGGGGTTCGAATCCTTCGTCCTTTACATAGTCCTTGAACTCCTGTATGCACTTTTCAGCTGCTTTTTTGTCAGAACTTGCAGCCTCTATATGCTTTACAACATTGTGTATGCCCCTAGCTTTCTAAATCTCTCAAACCACCCTTTCTGGCCCTTTAAATTTACTATCGCAGCACTTGTTCCAGTTTTCTGCAGAAGATCCTCATGTAAATGCTTGCCTTCTCACAAATAACAGATTCCCAAAAAACTGTCTCCCACTAAATTCTTTTTCCTTAATCCACAATAACAACTTTTCCATCTCTTCCATTATTGGTGACCTTTGTTTCGTTATAAAAGTTACTCCTTGTGCAACATTAGCATTCTTGATTTGTTCTTTCTTTGCCAGGATGGATGTAAGAGTAGATTTGTTTTTCCCGTACATCCTAGCAAGTCCCAGCACCCGCATACCACTCTCATACTTATCAACCACTTCACATAAATTCCATGGTGTTTCTCACTTTCTTTACCACAGGAACTTTACTAGGAACTTTCTTTAGAGCCATGGTTACTTATTTCGCAGTTGCACTGAAAAAAAAAATGGAAAACAAGCGAAATGTTTGAATGTATGAGCAGAAGTTTCCTCACACACCAAGACACACAGCCAGACTGTCACACAAGCGGCCCCAGCTGGCAGACAGATGCGTCCAAAACAGCCAATCACCGGGAGCCAAAAAAACGGCCAGTGAGCAAGCTGGCCAATAACAGGAATGGCCGATATCCAAGGGTCCACTGTAGTATTATTATATTATTATATTGAACATTATTATGTATTATTATCAGTACTTATGTATTATATAAATTATTATTACTATTACGTATTAATTTAGGGACCTGGAGCACAGATCCAATTCCCTAAATCAAGAGCCCCTCACCACGTAAGTACCACTACCACTACTACTACTACTACTACTAATAATAATAATAATAATTATTATAACAATAATAATAATACAATAGTAATACAGTGGACCCTCGACCAACAACATTAATCCATTCCAGAGAGCTCATCATTAGTCGAATTTATCATTAGTCAAATTAATTTTTCCCATAAGAAACAATGGAAATCCAATTAATCCGTTCCAGACACCCAAAAGTATGAAAAAAAAAAAATTTGACATGAAATATACAATTTCCTACACAGAAAAAGGAGGATATATGCACAATAAATAATGTACTGTACTAAATGAAGAATAAATGACACTTACCTTTATTGATGATTGAGTGATGAGATGGAAGGAGGGGAGATGATGAAGTAGTTTACAATTGTTTGGAAGGGTCATCCCCTTCCATAAGGACTTTAGGTAGCAAGTCCTTTCCGGGGTTACTTCCCTTCTTTGTTTTTTAATGCCACTGGGAACATCTTGAGAGTCACTGGACCTCTGTCACACCAAAAATCTGTCCATAGAGCTCTGTACTTTGCATTCCTTTAAGATTTTCCTAAAGTGGTTCACAACATTGTCATTGTAAAAGTCACAAGCACGGCTTGCAATAGCTGTGTCAGGATGATTTTTGTCCATAAAGGTTTACACCTTTGTCCACACTGTACACATTTCCTTAATCGTTGAAGAAAGCAACTTCCTCAATTTTTCTCTCCCTTCCTCTGAAGCAATTTCCTCAGTTGTGGCCTCTTGCTGTTGCAGATGCTCTTGCAGCTCATCAGTGGTTAGTTCTTCATCGTCATTCTCCTCCAACTCTTCCACATCCTCCCCACTAACCTCCAACCCCATGGACTTCCCCAATGCCACAATAGATTCCACAACTGGCATAGGCTCCCCAGGGTTAGTCCCAGACCCTTCAAAATCCCTCTCTTGTACACATTCTGACCACAATTTCCTCCAAGCAGAGTTCAAGGTCCAGTTAGTCACTCCCTCCCAAGCCTTATCTATAAGGTTTATGCAATTGAGGATACTAAAGTGATCTTTCCAAAACTCTCTTAGGGTCAATCAAGTGTCTGAGGTCACTTCAAAGCACTTTTGAAACATTGCTTTGGTGTACAGATTTTTGAAATTTGCAGTGACCTGCTGGTCCATGGGCTGGAGGAGAGGACTAGTATTAGGAAGCAAAAACTTCACTTTTATGAAGCTCAACTCCCCCAAAATTCGCACTGGCAAGTCTGAAGGATGAGCAGGAGCATTGTCTAATACCAGGAGGCACTTAGGGTCCAATTTATTTTCAAGGAGATAATTTTTCACAGTGGGGCCAAACACATGGTAAAACCAGTCATAGAAAATGTCCCTAGTGACCCATGTCTTACTGTTTGCCCTCCACATCACACACAAATTAGCCTTGATGACGTTGTTTTTCCTGAACACTCTGGGAGTTTCAGTGATACACGAGTAGAGGCTTCACTCTGCAATCACCACAAGCATTACTACACAACAATAAAGTAACCCTGTCCTTCATAGGCTTGTGTCCTGGGAGTGCTTTTTCCTCCTGTGTAATGTAGGTCCTGTTTGGCATTTTCTTCCAAAACAGGCCTGTTTCATCACAATTAAACACTTGTTGGGGTTGCAATCCTTCAGCCTCCATGTACCCCTGGAATTCCTGAACATATTTTTCAGCCACTTTTTTGTCCGAACTGGCAGCCTCACCATGCCTTATCACACTATGTATGCTACTACAATTCTTAAATCTCTCAAACCAACCTTTGCTGGTCTTAAATTCACTCATATCACCACTGTTGCAGGCATTTTTTTAATTAAATCGTCATGCAACTGCCTTGCCTTTTCACATATGATCGCTTGAGAGATGCTATCTCCTGATATCTGTTTTTCGTTTATCCACACCAATAACAGTCTCTCAACATCTTCGAGTACTTGTGATGTGTGTTTTGAAAACATACTTGCACCTTTCGCAACAACAGCTTCCTTGATTGCCTTTCTGTTGGCCAAGATAGTAGCGATGGTTGCTCTGGGGTTTGTTATACAACCTGGCCAACTCGGAGACACGCACTCCACTTTCATACTTTGTGATGATCTCCATTTCAATTGTAATTCTCACTTTTTTTTACGACAGGTTGGCACTAGCTTTCTTGGGGCCCATGGTGGCTTATTTAGCAGTTACAAGCACTAAAAACACTGGAATAATACAAAATGTACTGAATGTATGTGTGGATGCAACCACACTGGCTTGTAAACACTCGCACACTAACTGAAGGCAGGGCAGCTAAGACACGCTCAGGCCAGACGGACACATGGACAAGTTCAGGACAAATCATGTTGGTCGAGTTTTTCATAGTTAGTCAGGCCAAAATTTTTATGCTCAAAAGCTTCGTTAGTCAAACTTATCGTTAGACGATGCCTTCGTTGGACGGGGGTCCACTGTAATAATAACAGTAAGGAGAAACTTCAAAAAGCTGCAGTAGTTGGCGCCACCATCAGCAAAACATCGGTAACCACTACTAGTACACTTTTCACCTGTCTAGACTTAAGTAGTCTATTAGTATTAGTTTAAGTCTGCTCGAAATGCCTCGGCATGATAGTGGCTTTCTTTGCTCCAATCATATTATGATATGTAAACATATTGTAACCTATGCAAAGAAATAAATATTTTATTTATTTATTTATTTAAGGAATCTCTTGAGAGGAGAATACACTAGACCTCATCTTCACTAACAATGATGATCTGATAAGAAATGTCACCATATCAAAAACAATATACTCAGATCACAACATAACTGAGGTTCAGACATGTATGCGTGGAGCCCCAGACCGACATAATGAGACTAGTCAAGAGGGAGCATACACCAAATTCAACTTCAATAACAAAAACATAAAGTGGTACCAAGTAAACCAAGTCCTAACCGATATGAGTGGGAAGATATACTAAGCAACACAGACCCACTTATGCCTAGAACAGATTAACTTGGTGGCACTCGTTTGTATGCAAAAGGGACTTTTTCCCTCTAAGAAAAGGAGGAGTAGATGTAAAATAGAAAGAGACAGGCACTCCCCACCAACGTCAAAGACCTGGGAGTGATCATGTCGGAGGATCTCACCTTCAAGGACCATAACATTGTATCAATCGCTTTCTGCTAGAAAAATGACAGGATGGATAATGAGAACCTTCAAAACTAGGGAGGCCAACCCCATGATGACACTCTTGGAATATTTTCTGCACACTAACAGCACCTTTCAAAACAGGTGAAATTGCGACCCAGAAAAAAGTACAGAGAACTTTCACGGCACGCATAACGGAGAATAAAACACCTCAATATTGGGAGCGCTTTAGGTTCCTAACCTGTATTCCCTGGAACGCAGGAGGAGAGATAACATGATTATATACACCTGGAAAATCTAGAGGGACTAGTACCGAACTTGCACACGAAAATCACTCACTACGAAAGCAAAAGACTTGGCAGACGATGCACCCTCCCCCAATGAAAAGCAGGGGTGTCATAGCACGTTAAGAGACCATACAATAAGTGTCAGGGGCCCGAGACTGTTCAACTGCCTCCAGCACACATAAGGGGGATTACCAACAGACCCCTGGCAGTCTTCCCAAACTGGCACTGGGGCAAGCACCTAAAGTCAGTTCGGATCAGCCGGGCTGTGGCTCGTACGTTGGTTTTTCGTGCAGCCAGCAGCAACAGCCTGGTTGATTAGGCTCTGATCACCAGGAGGCCCGGTCACAGACCCGGGCCGCGGGGGCGTTGGCCCCGGAACTCTCCAGGTAAACTCCATGTAAACAGGCGACGGAAAAGAATAACAGAGCGGCTAAAAGAGGTCAATATATCTGAAATGCGTAGGGAGACACTGGTCAGAGAAATAGCAAACATCGAACTTAGCTAAAGGAATCTTATAGGAGTCAGGAATCGCGGGAAGAACTAAAAGCCATAAATGAAATCGAAAGAAACCCAAGTATTTCTTCTCCTATGCCAAATCAAAGTCGAGAAACAACGTCCAGTATTGGGCCATTACTTAAACAAGATGGGTCCTACACAGATGACAGCAAGGAAATGAGTGAGTTACTTAAGTCCAATATGGACTCAGTTTTTAGCAAGCGCTAATCAGACTGAGAGTCGAAGATCAAAATGAATTTTTTAGGAGAGAGCCACAGAATTTGGTTAACACAAGCCTATCTGATGTTATTCCTGTGCCAAATGACTTCGAACAGGCGATAATGACATGCCCATGCACTCTGCCCAGGGCCAGACTCATGGAACTCTGTGTTCATCAAGAACTGCAGAAGCCCTATCACGAGCCTTTACCATCCTATGGAGAGGGAGCATGGACACGGGGGTCGTCCCACAGTTAATAAAAACAACAGACATAGCCCCATCCCACAAAGGGGGCAGTAAAGCAACAGCAAAGAACTACGACCGATAGCACTAACATCCCATATCATAAAAATCTTTGAAAGGGTCCTAAGAAGCAAGATCACCACCATCTAGAAACACATCAGTTACAACCCAGGCAACATGGGTTTAGAACAGGTCGCTCCTGTCTGTCTCAACTGTTGGTATCACTACGACAAAGTCCTAGATGCACTAGAAGACAAAAAAATGCAGATATAATATATACAGGACTTTGCAAAAGCCTTCGACAAGTGTGACCATGGCGTAATAGTGCACAAAATGCATGCTAAAGGAATAACAGGAAAAGTCGGTCGATGGATCTATAATTTCCTCACTAACAGAACACAGAGAGTAGTAGTCAACAGAGTAAAGTCCGAGGCAGCTACGGTGAAAAGCTCTGTTCCACAAGGCACAGTACTCGCTCCCATCTTGTTCCTCATCCTCATATCTGACATAAACAAAGATGTCAGCCACAGCACCGTGTCTTCCTTTGCAGATGACACCCGAATCTGCATGACAGTGTCTTCCATTGCAGACACTGCAAGGCTCCAGGCGGACATCAACCAAATCTTTCAGTGGGCTGCAGAAAACAATATGAAGTTCAACGATGAGAAATTTCAATTACTCAGATATGGTAAACATGAGGAAATTAAATCTTCATCAGAGTACAAAACAAATTCTGGCCACAAAATAGAGTGAAACACCAACGTCAAAGACATGGGAGTGATCATGTCGGAGGATCTCACCTTCAAGGACCATAACATCGTATCAATCGCATCTGCTAGAAAAATGACAGGATGGATAATGAGAACCTTCAAAACTAGAGATGCCAAGCCCATGATGACACTCTTCGGGTCACTTGTTCTATCTAGGCTGGAATATTGCTGCACACTAACAGCACCTTTCAAGGCAGGTGAAATTGCTGACCTAGAAAATGTACAGAGAACCTTCACAGCGCACATAACGGAGATAAAACACCTCAATTACTGGGAGCACTTGAGGTTCCTGAACCTGTATTCCCTGGAATGCAGGCGGGAGAGATACATGATTATATACACCTGGAAAATCCTAGAGGGACTAGTACCAAACTTGCACACGAAAATCACTCACTACGAAAGCAAAAGACTTGGCAGACGATGCAACATCCCCCCAATGAAAAGCAGGGTGTCACTAGCACGTTAAGAGACCATACAATAAGTGTCAGGGGCCCGAGACTGTTCAACTGCCTCCCAGCATACATAAGGGGGATTACCAAGAGACCCCTGGCAGTCTTCAAGCTGGCACTGGACAAGCACCTAAAGTCGGTTCCTGATCAGCCGGGCTGTGGCTCGTACATTGGTTTGTGTGCAGCCAGCAGTAACAGCCTGGTTGATCAGGCTCTGATCCACCAGGAGGCCTGGTCACAGACCGGGCCGCTGGGGCGTTGACCCCCGAAACTCTCTCCAGGTAAACTCCAGGTCCAGGTAGAGGGAAGTTCGCATCCTGAAATTTTGTTCGTATCCAGAAGCAAAAAAAATCGACCGAATGATGGTTCATATCCTGAAAAATTCGCATGGTGGGGCATTCGTAAGCCGAGGTTCCATTGTGCAGTGGACCCTCCATTTTCGTCGATCTCTGTTATCGCCGATTTCAGTTTTGGCTGACTTTTTTCGCTGATTTTTTTGTTGTTTTTGTCGATCATATGGAACACGTCCAGTGCCCAGCATGCAGACAAAGCCATCTCCGACACCATTCTCAGCCAGTGCAGCGTTGTTTCTCGGTAAGTAAACATATCCTGCCAGGTCATATAAAACATTTCGTAATAATCCATTGTTTTTGCCACTTGTTTATTGTATGTGACTGCTAAATAAGCCACCATGGGCCCAAAGAAAGCTTCTAGTGCCAGCCCTATGGTAGAGAATGTGAGAAACACGATGTAATTCAAGAAAAAGTTTGTAGAAAATACTTAAGTGGTGATGGTAGAGGGTGGTAGTGATGGTGGTAGAGGGTGGCAGTGATGGTGGTAGAGAATGGTAGTGATGGTGGTAGAGAATGGTAGTGGTTGTGATAGTGGTAGAGGGTGGTAGTGGTTGTGATGGTGGTAGAGGGTTGTAGTGGTTGTGATGGTGGTAGAGGGTGCCTTCTTCAGTGATTCTCCTTACTCCTCCAATGTTGTTGGAGTTATTTAGGGCTACAGAAAACACCGCTGCCTCAGCTGCAGCCTTCACCAACATCATGTATGGGTTATACTCACAGTGGCCCTTATACATCCAACAACAACACAACCACCTGTCGTTACATAATGACTTATTTTATTCATTCCAGAGTATATGTCATGTTTCTATGTTATTAATATTGTTTATTATGTCATATCAGTTGAATTGTGATAAATAAATAAGCCATAGAGTTGATATTAGTGTCATATTCTCCAACAATAAACTCGCCTCCCTCTCCCTCCACCTGGTCTGCCATACATCAATAAGTCTTTTTAATAAAGGTAAGTGTGACGTTAAATTTTTCATTTATACATTTTATTAGTGCTTTATAATTATATGTCCTTCTTTTCTGCATGTAAATCTATTTTTTAAGTTAGGGAAGTGGCTAGGGAAGTGACCCCTGATAAGGACTTGGTACCTAGAGTCCTTATGGAGGGGGATAACCCTTCCAAACAATAACCTCTTCCCTCTCCCCTCCTCCCTGTCTTCCATCAGCAACAGCCCTTTAATAAAGGTAAGTGTCATGTGTAATGTTCATTCTTTTGTGCACGTAAATCTATCTTTAAGGTAAAAAATATATTTTGCTGATACTTCTGGGTGTCTGGAACAGATTAATCACATTTACATTATTTCTTATGGGGAAAATGGTTTCGGTTTTGGCCGATTTCAGTTTTGGCCAATGGGTTGGAAACAGATTAAACATGAAAACCGAGGTCCACTGTACATGGATGATGACCAACAAACTCACTCTCAACATAGACATAACATATTTCATGCTGTTTGGAAACAGAGCCTTAAATATTAAACTTAATACAGTGGAACCTCGGCTTACGAGTGCCCCGCCATACAAGTTTTTCAGGATATGAGCAGTTGCTAGGTCAATTTTTGTTTCTGGACATGAGCAAAAATTCAGGAAGCGACCTTCTCCCTCAAACAACTTTTTTTTAGATCTCCAGATATTATAAAAATAAAAGTGAATATATAATTGTAGTTCATTTTTGTGATGTATTATGTGTTTTTACTGCTTAAGACTATAACCACAACAAAAGTAATAGTATTTCTTACCTTAAATTGTGGGGTGGTGTTTTTGGATGATTGGAAGAGGTGGGAGTTTTGTTGTGTCCAT
>NC_069451.1:35989423-36041910 GCF_026875155.1 Cherax quadricarinatus | reverse complement strand
GCCTCACCGCGCACACTCCACCACGCACATTTTCCATCCCAATTGCAACAGTATCTTCGTCATTTCACTGTCTGTTCCTGTTGTACAGCCACGGGATGTACTCCGAGATACACTCCTTCCCCTTGGTATAACATATGGCACACTTCCAGAGCGCATATATCGTCGTATATACTGACGCTTCACTGGGAATATTGCACTTCACTATCACTACTGGAACTAGTTTGAAGAGCTTGTTGTTCATATTCACTATCACTATCATCACCCATGCTCTCATCTGAGTCTGGGATTTGGGAAAATAGAAGTTTCCTCTTGGGTTCTGGAACAACTGAACGTGAACACGAGGGCCCAGCACCAGAGGTGGAAGGCTGAGGGTCGTCTGGGTTTTCTTCACTATTACCGATATTATGGTCATTAGTTTCGGTCAAAACCTCACTAAAACCATGAAACTCATCTTCACTGGCACTTCCATCTGTATTACAACTGTCACTGGGGAACAAAAGTGTCCCAATTCGCCGAGGAGTGAGGAGCTTCTTACCGCGAGGCATGGTGGACATTGTTTACTAAGAGGGCATTCCCACAATGCACCACTGGGTCCCAGATTTTTTTTCTACCGCGCACACTGACCACGCAGACCCATTCTCTCACACCTAGGCCTACCAGCCTTTTCGCGCGAGATTTGAGGCCACTAGAATTTATGCGTACTAGTACGTCAAAAACCCCTACGCGTAAGACGTACTAGTACGACGAAAACCCTCAAAGGGTTAATGAAAGTACCCTTCTTCTACGCAATGATATTCCGTACTGTCAACTATTTGTCCATACCTCGCTGCATTACACTGCAGCCCGTATCCACTTGAATAAGTGGTTTACAATATGTTCTTTATATCTCTCTCTTTCTCGAGCATTTTCTATCCCAGACTTTGCCTTTCTTGTTTCATCCTTACCACCACCACTTCTGTTACTTGGTGATTTTAATGCCCACCATTTCCTCTGGGGGGGGTCTCATTGTGACTCGCGTGGCATTCAGTTGGAGGCTTTTCCTCGCCTCTCACCCCCTCCATGTTTTAAATACGGGTACTCCCACCCATTTTGATCCTCGTACTCATACTCTCTCTTGCATCGATCTGTCAGTCTGCTCTTCCTCCACTGCACTAGACTTCACCTGGTCTGTTCTACCAGACTTACATGACAGCGATCATTTTCCGATCATTCTTACTTCTCCTTCCTATTCACCACCTTTCCGTAGCCCTCGCTGGCAATTTGATCAGGCAAATTGGGATCTTTACTCACACCTCACTGCTTTTAGTGAGGTTCCTTCTTCATCCTCCATTGATGAGCTCCTACACATCTTCTCGACGTCAGTTTATACCGCAGCTTCTCATTCTATACCCCAAACCTCAGGCAGGCATTCTCAGAAGTGTGTGCCTTGGTGGTCTCCTGCTTGTGCTCATGCAGTACGTTTGAAACGTGCTGCATGGGGCAGGTACCGGTACAGTAGAACCGCTGAGAGACTTCTTGATTTTAAGCAGAAGCGTGCGATCGCTCGCCGTGTCATCCGTGAAGCTAAATGCACTTGTTGGCGAGACTATGTTTCCACCATCACCTCTGCTTCTTCTATGAGTGCAGTCTGGAAAAAAGTGAGGAAATTGAGTGGTAAAGACTCTCCTGACCCAGCTCCTGTTCTACGGGTCGCTGGTGTTGATGTAGCAAACCCTCTCGACGTTGCCATTGAACTTGGCACACATCTGGCCCGTATTTCCCGAGGGCTCCATCTATGCCCCTCGTTTCTTTCCTCAAAGTCTGCCAGAGAGTTAGTACCCTTGGACTTTTCTTCTCTCGGAGAAGAACAGTATAATGTGCCTTTTACACTTCAAGAACTAGAGGCAACGCTCTCAGCTTGCCGATCATCGGCAGCTGGGCCTGACGACATTCATATTCGTATGTTACAACATTTACATCGGTCAGCCCTTGTAGTCCTCTTACACCTCTTCAATCTTATTTGGGCACAAGGAGTTCTTCCCCAGCTGTGGAAATTTGCCATTGTTCTCCCTTTCCGCAAACCGGGTACTACAGGACATGATGCCTCCCACTATCGCCCCATCGCTCTTACTAGTGCAGTTTGCAAAGTGATGGAACGTCTCGTAAATCGACGTTTAATGTGGTATTTAGAGACACACAACAGTCTCTCTGCTAGTCAATATGGCTTTCGTAAGGGTCGTTCTACCATAGACCCCTTACTACGCTTGGATACGTATGTTCGTAATGCCTTTGCGAATAATCACTCAGTTATTTGCCATATTTTTTGACCTTGAGAAGGCATATGACACAACTTGGAGGTATAATATTTTGGCCCGGGCCCCATTCCTTAGGCCTCCGAGGCAATCTACCATCCTTCCTTAAGAACTTTTTAACTGACAGACATTTCCATGTTCGAGTCAATAATGTTCTTTCCCCGGACTTCGTCCAAGCTGAAGGTGTCCCTCAGGGATGTGTTCTAAGCACAACACTTTTTCTCCTTGCTATAAATGATTTGGCCTCTGTTCTTCCACCCAATATTTGGTCATCACTCTATGTTGATGACTTCGCTATTGCTTGTGCAGGCGCTGACTGTCATCTTATTGCAGTTTCTCTCCAGCATGCGGTCGACTGTGTTTCCACTTGGGCCACCACGCATGGCTTTAAATTTTCAAGTACCAAAACTCACCAAATTACTTTCACTAGATGCTCTGTTATCTCCGATCATCCTTTGTATCTCTATGGCTCCCGTATCCCCGAACGTGATACAGTCAGGTTTCTAGGCCTTCTCTTTGACCGTCGGTTATCCTGGAAACCTCACATAACCTCTCTGAAGGTAACTTGTCACAGCCGGCTAAACCTTCTTAAAACTCTTGCTCATCTTTCCTGGGGAGCTGATCGTCGAACTCTGCTTCGCCTACATTCAGCCCTCGTTTTATCGAAACTCGATTATGGTGACCAGATTTATTCCACGGCCTCTCCTGCTACTCTCTCTAGCCTTAACTCTATCCATCACCAAGGATTACGTTTATGCCTTGGTGCTTTTCGCTCTTCCCCTGTTGAGAGCCTCTATGCAGAAGCGAATGTTCCATCCTTGTCTGATCGCCGTGATGCCCATTGCCTTCGCTACTATGTAAGCTCTCACGATCTACACAATCCTTCCATTTATAGAATGGTCGCCGATATTAGTAGACATTCTTTATTCGTTCGCCACCCCTGTTTGCTCCGTCCCTTTTCCCCTTCGCCTACATTCACTCTTGTCTTCCCTTCAGTTACCACCTTTATATGTTCATGTAGCATCTCACTTTTTCCCTACCCCCGTGGGAAGTTCCAGCTGTTCAAGTCTGTTCTTTCTCACTCCCTTGCTCGAAAGCTCAACTGCCTACAGTGGCTTCCCGCTCTCTTTTTCTTGATCACTTCCACTCCCATTCTCATGCCACCTGTGGGACACAGATGGCTCTAAGTCTTCAGACGGCGTCGGATTCGCAGCAGTGTTTTTCCGGACAGCGTCGTGCGGGGACATTTACTATCTTCAGCTAGCATTTTTACTGCTGAACTGTATGCCATTCTTGCAGCACTTATTCGTATCGCATCTATGCCTGTGTCATCATTTGTAGTAGTCTCAGACTCCCTTAGTGCTCTACAGGCTATACGAAAATTTGATACATCTCATCCCTATTCTCCGTATCCAACTTGGCTACGCCGTATCTCTACCCAAACATAAAGATATTGTTTTTTGTTGGGTCCCTGGTCATGTCGACGTACAGGGCAATGAACAGCAGACACTGCTGCGCGGTCAGCAGTACATGACCTACCAATTTCCTATCGAGGGTGTTCCATTTCTGGACTATTTTGCTGCAATAGCTACCCACCTTCGCACCCGTTGGCAACAACGTTGGTCAACTCTGCTCGGTAACAAACTTCATTCTATTAAACCGAGCATAGGTTACTGGCCGTCTTCCTGTCATCAGTGCCGAGGTTGGGAGACCACTCTCTCCCGCCTTCGCATTGGTCACACTCGTCTTACTCATGGTATCTCATGGAGAGGCACCCTGTTCCTCTCTGTGAGCAGTGTCAAGTTCCAGTATCGATTAGCCACATTCTGTTAGACTGCCCTCTCTATCAACGAGCACGCAGAATTTACCTCCAACGTCGTCTTCGTTCTACTACTCTCTCTTTACCTTCCCTTCTTGCTGATGGACCCTCCTTTAATCCTGACTCTCTCATTGACTTCTTGACAACGACTGATTTACTCCACAAACTCTGATGATACTTTTCGCACTCCCCTCAGCCCTTTCTAGTTCAGTCTCTTGCTGCCCTTTACCCTTTCACCATCCACTGCCCCGCTGTTATCCGTAACCTATTGCTCATCCATCTCCCTTTTGCCACCTGATGCCCTCGCTTCCTTCCTGCCCTGCAGCGCTGTATAGTCCTTGTGGCTTAGCGCTTCTTTTTGATTATAATAATAATAATGCGCGCTGAACCAGAGGATCATTACTTTTTATTGACAGAACCTCCTCTAAACACGCCAGAGAATTGTGAATACACAGCAGTTAGTACTATTTAGGTATTGTACATTGAATATTTGTGAAGGCTTATATAATGTAAAAAATTATAATATGTATATCAGTATGATTTAGGTACTTTGCATAGGCTTGTGTAATTTAGTAATTTGTTTTGCATCTTGCACCTGATAAAAAAAAAAGAGCTATTTACTAGCTATATAATAACTTTCGCTACACACAGTGTGGTTCGATTCCTGGCAATGTCGGAAACATTGGGCATGTTTCCTTACACCTGTTGTTCTGTTAACCTAGCAACAAGTACCCCTGGGTTTTATTAATTCGTGGGGTTTGTCACCTTTTTCCCAAAGGGCGGGCACAGTTTTCCGGGGGCCCATGGTGGCTTATTTAGCTTGCCAGTACTAAAATGAGTGGAATATTAAAAAATTTTATCGTATAAAATGCATGGAATCGGCCGCTCACTGATAAACAAGGGGCACACTGCCTGTTGCTGTGTTGGCCGCTTTTTTGCATTGGGACAAAATTATTACCAAAATAAATGACAACACTGAGCCAATATTTTGAAAAAAAACTTACATTACCAAATTTTGTGAAACCAACAATACAATACGGGGGCCCACGTAATTAAATGCCTTTAATCTATTCCGGGGAAATTCCTGCTCACTTTGTGTACAAAAAAAGGGGTAAATTGAGGGTGTGATTAACGACGACTTGACTGACTTCACTCGACTTTGACTTGACTTGATTTGTTTTGACTTGATGACTTTACTGCGAAGGGTTTACCTGACTTACTAATGACTTAAAGTTAGATTTTTTTCACTGAAGGGGACCCTGAAACAGTGCAGAGCACTGATGCCTTACCATCAGTGTATAATTACTGCAAGGTAAAATAGAACAGAAACCCTTTACAGAATTTAGCACACGCAGTACAACCATCAACTTCAGTACCAAACCTCTACCATCCCCCTCACCCCAGTAGGACACAACATAACCCCACCTCTTCACAATCATCCCAAACACCAACCCCACAATTTAAGGTAAAAAATACTATTATTTTTTGTTGGGGTTATATTTTAAAGCGAAAAAACAACATAAACATCAAAAAAATGAACACAATTATATATTCATTTTTTTTTTTTATAAATCGGAGATCAAAAAAAAGTTGTTTAGGGAGAAGGCGTTTCCTGAATTTTGCTCATGCCAAAACAAAAATTGCCCTAAACTGCTCATATCCTGAAAAACTTGTATGGGGGGGGCATCGTAAGCCGGGGTTCCATTTTATTAAGTTTAATATTTAAGGCTCTTTTTCCAAACAGCATGAAATATGTTAGTCTATGTTGAGAGTGATTTTTTGGGTCACTCCATGTACATGGCCCCTCGGTTTTTCATGTTTAATCTGTTCCAACCCCTTTGGGCCCAAAAACAAAAATGGGCCAAAACCAAACCCTTTTTCCCCAAAAAAAATAATGTAAATGTGTTTAATCTTTTCAGACACCCAAAGAACAGAAAAATAATTTTTTACCTTTAAAGATAATTTCGGCAAAAAAGAAAAACATTACACATGACACTTACCTTATAAAGGGCGTTCCCTGTGGAAGACAGGAGGAGGGAGGGGGAAGGTTATTGTTTGGAAGGGTTTATCCCCCCCATAAGGACTCTTGTCCCAAAGTCCTTACAGGGGTCACTTCCCTACCATTTCCCAAACTAAATTAGATTACAGGGGGGGGGGGGGGGGGGGGGGAAAAAAAAGAAGGCAATAATTATAAAGCACAAATAAAATTTAAATGAACATTTAACCACATTACCTTTTATTAAAAAGACTTATTGAGTAGGCAGACCAGTGGAGGGGAGGGAGGCGATTTTATTGTTGGAGAATAGACACAATATCAACTCTATGGCTTTTTTTATTTATCACAATTCAACTGATATGACATAATAAAAAATATTAAAAACAAGAAACAAACTAACTCTGGAATAATAAAAAACTTTAGTAACGCATTTGTTGTTTTTGTTGTTGGATTATAAGGGCCACGGGGGAGTAAAACCCAACAGTGTTGGTAAGGCTGCAGCTGAGCAGCGTGTTTTCTGTAGCCCTAAAAACTCCAACAACATTGAGATTTTAGGAAATCACTGAAGAAGGCACCCTCTACCACCACACAACCACTACAACCCTCTACCACCATCACAACCACACCACCCTCTACCACATCACAACCACTACCATTCTCAAACCACCACACTACCATTCTCTACCCCCCACACTGCCACCCCTCCCACCATCCTCCACCCTCTACCATCACCACTTAATATTTTCTACAAACTTTTTTCTTGAATTACATCGTGTTTCCCCACTTTCCTCCCATAGGGCGGCACTAGAACTTTTTTTTGGGCCCATGGGGGCTTTTTTAGCAGCCCACATACAAAAACAAGGGGGCAAAAAATGATTATTACAAATTTTTTAATGACCTGGCAGGATATGTTTATTACCGAAAACAACCTGCACTGGCTAGAAGGGTGTGGGAAAAGGCTTTGTCTGCATGCGGGGGCATGACTGTTCCATATGATCGACAAAAACAACAAAAAAATCCGAAAAAAGCACCAAAACTAAATCGGCGATAACAGAGATCGACGAAAGGAGGTCCACTGCACAATGGAACCTGGGCTTACAATGCCCCACCATGCAAATTTTTTTCAGGATATGAACCATCATTGGGTCGATTTTTTTTGCTTTTGGATACAACAAAATTTTAGGATCGAACTTTTTCCCCACCTGGACCTGGGGTTTTCCTGGAGAGATTTCGGGGTCAACGCCCCAGCGGCCCGGGCTGTGACCAGGCCCCGGGGATCAGAGCCTGATCAACCAGGCTGTTTCGCGGGTGCCAAAAACCAATGTACGAGCCCAGCCCGGGTGATCAGGAACCAAATTTTTGGGGCTTTCCATGCCAGCTTTGAAGACGCCCGGGGTCTCTTGTAATCCCCCTTTGTATCTGGGAGGCATTTTTAACATCCGGCCCCCGACACTATTTTAGGTCTCACGTGCTAGTGACACCCCCCTTTTCATTGGGGGGAGTTGCATCGTCTGCCCCAAATCTTTTGCTTTCGTAGGGGTGATTTTCGTGTGCAAGTTTGGGCTAGTCCCTCTAGGATTTTCCAGTGTTATAATAGCTCTCCCCCTGCATTCCGGGAAAACAGGTTCAGGGAACCCCAAGTGCTCCCATAATTGAGGGGTTTTAAACTCCTTTTGTCCTGTGAAGGTTTTCCCGTACATTTTCTGGGAGCAATTTCACCTGCCTTGAAAGGGGCTGTTTGTGTGCAGCAATATTCCAGCCTAGATAGAACAAGTGACCCGAAGATGTCATCATGGCTTTGGGATCTCTAGTTTTGAAGGTTTTCATTTCCCTCCGTCATTTTTTTTAGCAATGCGATTGATACGATGTTATGGTCCCTTTAAGGTGAGATCCTCCGACAATACTCCCCCAGTTTTGACTTGGTTTTCCTCTATTTTTTGGGGCCCAAATTTTTTTTGTACTCTATAAGATTTAATTTCCTCATGTTTTTCCCAAACTAGTAATTTAAAAATTCCACGTTGAACTTTATATTGTTTTCTGCAGCCCACTAAAGATTTGTTGAGTCCGCCTGACCTTGCAGTGCTGCAATGGAAAACACTTTCACGATTCGGTGCATCGCAAAGGAAAACGGTGCTGTGGCTACATCTTGTTTTTTCAGAATGGAAGAACAAGAGGGAGCGAGTATGTGCCTTTTGGGAAAGAGCTTTTCACCGTACTGCCCCGGGCTTTACTCTGTTTATAACTCTTGTGTTTTTAGTGAGGAAAATTTTAGACCCTCGACCGACTTTTCCTGTTATTCCTTTACAAGCATTTTGTGCACTATTACGCCCTGGCACACTTGTCCAAGGCTTTTTCAAAATCCCGTATATATTTATTGCATTTTTTGTTTTATCTCCTTTTTGACTTTTTCGTAGTGAACCAACTTGAGACAGACCCGGGGCGACCCGTTCTAAACCCCGTTGCCTTTGGGGGGTAACTGATTTTTCTAGATGGTGGTGACTTGCTCTTTGACCCTTTAAAAATTTTTTGAATGGGATTTAGTGCTTCGGGCTTAGTTTTTTTGCTGTTGCTTTCCCCCTTTGTGGGTGGGGGTAGTCTGTTGTTTTTTTTAACTGTGGGACGACCCCCCTGCCATGCTCCCCCTCCAAGGATGGTAAAGGGCCCGGGTAGGGGGTTCTGCAGTTCGTTAAACACAGAGTTCCATGATCTGGGCCCCGGGCAGAGTGCTGGGCATTCATTATCGCCTGTTCGAAGTCATTTGGCACGGAAAACATCAGATGGGTTGTGTTAACCAAATTTTGTGGCCTCCCTAAAAAAATTTATTTGACTTCGACTCTCATCGATTGCGGGTTGCTAAAAAAAAGAGTCTATTGGACTTAAGTAACCCCTCATTTCCTTGCTGTCACGGGGACCCATCTTTTTTAAGAATGGGCCCCAAAACTGGACGTTTTTCCGACTTTTATTTGCATAGGAGAAAAAAAACTTGGTTTTCTTTTTGATTCATTTAGGGTTTTTTTTCTTTCCCCCGATTCCTGACTCCTAAAAAATTTCCTTTTGCTAAGTTCGATGTTTTCTATTTCTCTGACCATGTCTCCCTACCATTTTAGATATAGACCTCTTTTAGCCCCTCTGTTATTCTTTTCCGTCGCCTTTTACATGGATTTTTCCTGGGAAAAGTTCCGGGGCCAAGCCCCCCCGGCCCGGGCTGTGCCAGGCCTCCTGGTGGGTCAAGCCTAATCAACCAGGGGTTTGCTCTGGCTGCACGCAAAACCAACGTACGAGCCCAGCCCGGGTGATCCGAACGACTTTTGGGGCTTGTCCTTTTCCCCGCTTGAAGACTGCCCGGGTCTGTTGGTAATCCCCCCATGTGGCTGGAGGCAGTTGAACGTCCGGGGCCCCTGACACTTATTGTATGGTCTCTTAAAGTCTAGTGACACCCCTGCTTTTTATTGGGGGATGGGGCACGTCTGCCAAGTCTTTTGCTTTTTGGGATGATTTTCGTGTGCAAATTCGGACTAGTCCCTCTAGTTTTCCAGGTATATAATCATTTATCCTTCCTCCCCTTCCAGGGAATACAGTTTTTGGAACCTCAACGCTCCCAAAATTGAGGTGTTTTTTTCTCCGTTATGCTGCCGTGAAAGTTCTCTGACATTTTTTTGTCGGGGAATTTTACCTGTTTTGAAAGGTGCTGTTAGGTGCAGCAATTTCCAAAGGCTCATGGGCTTGGCCTCCCTAGTTTTTAAGGTTCCTTACCACCTGTCATTTTTTTGCAATCGATTGATACAATGTTAGGGGCCTTGAAGGTAATCCTCCGAAGATCACTCCCAGGCTTTGACGTTGTGGGGATGCCTGTCTCTTTCTATTTTACATCTACTCCTCCTTTTTTTTTAGGGAATAAAACTTTTGCATCATCGATGCCACCAAATTAATCGTTCAGCATAAGTTTGGGGGGTGTGTTCTTTTATATCTTCCCCCTCATACGGTAGGACTTGGTTACTTTGTAACCCCCTTTAGTTTTTGTTTTTTGAAGTTGAAATTTGGTGTATGCCCCCCTTGACTAGTCTCATTAGCGGGCGGGGGGTCCACGCATACATGTCTAACCTCAGTTTTTGTTGGATCTGAGTATATTGTTTTTGATAGTGACATTTTTAACAATATCATTGTTTTGAAGATGAGGGCTAGTGTATTCTCCTCCAGAGATTCCTTAAATAAATAAATAAAAAAAAATATTTATTTCTTTGCATAGGTTACAATATGTTTACATATCATAATATGATTGGAGCAAAGAAAGCCACTATCATGCCGAGGCATTTCGAGCAGACTTAAACTAATACTAATAGACTACTTAAGTCTAGACAGGTGAAAAGTGTACTAGTAGTGGTTACCGTTTTTTTTGCTGATGGTGGCGCCAACTACTGCAGCTTTTTGAAGTTTCTCCTTACTGTTATTATTACAGTGGACCCCCGTCCAACGAAGGCATCGTCTAACGATAAGTTTGACTAACGAAGCTTTTGAGCATAAAAATTTTGGCCTACTAACTTTTGAAAAACTCGACCAACATAAATTTGTCCTGAACTTGTCCAATGTTTCCGTCTGGCCTGACGTGCCCTAGCGCCCTGCCTTCATTTAGTGTGCGAGTGTTTACAAGCCAGTGTGGTTGCTTTCCACACATACATTCAGTACATTTTGTATTATTCCAGTGTTTTTAGGCTTTGTAACTGCTAAATAAGCCACCATGGGCCCCAAGAAAGCTAGTGCCAACCTGTCGTAAAAAAAAGTGAGAATTACAATTGAAATGGAGATCATCACAAAGTATGAAAGTGGTGCGTGTCCCCGAGTTGGCCAGGTTGTATAACAAACCCCAGCAACCATCGCTACTAATCTTGGCCAACAGAAAGGCAATCAAGGAAGCTGTTGTGCGAAAGGTGCAAGTATGTTTTTCAAAACACACATCACAATTTACTCGAAGATGTTGAGAGACTGTTATTGGTGTGGATAAACAAAAACAGATATCGGGAGATAGCATCTCTCAAGCGATCATATGTGAAAAGGCAAGCAGTTGCATGACGATTTAATTAAAAAAATGCCTGCAACAGGGGTGATATGAGTGAATTAAGACCAGCAAAGGTTGGTTTGAGAGATTTAAGAATTGTAGTAGCATACATAGTTTGATAAGGCATGGTGAGGCTGCCAGTTCGGACAAAAAAGTGGCTGAAAAATATTTCGGGAATTCCAGGGAAACAGGGAGGCTGAAGGATTGCAACCCCCAACAAGTTTTAATTGTGATGAAACAGGCCTGTTTTGGAAGAAAATGCCAAACAGGACCTACATTACACAGGAGGAAAAAGCACCTTTCCCGGGACACAAGCCTATGAAGGACAGGGTTACTTTATTGTTGTGTATAATGCTTGTGGTGATTGCAGAGTGAAGCCTCTACTGGGTGTATCACTGAAACTCCCAGAGTGTTCAGGAAAAACAACGTCATCAAGGCTAATTTGTGTGTGATGGGGAGGGCAAACAGTAAGAAAAATGGTCACTAGGACATTTTCTATGACTGGTTTTACCATGTTTTTGGGCCCCACTGTGAAAAATTATCTCCTTGAAAATAATTGGACCCTAAGTGCCTCCTGGTATTAGACAATGCTCCTGCTCATCCTTCAGACTTGCCAGTGCGAATTTTGGGGGAGTTGAAGCTTCATAAAAGTGAAGTTTTGCTTCCTAATACTAGTCCTCTCCTCCAGCCCATGGACCAGCAGGTCACTGCAAATTTTCAAAATCTGTACACCAAAGCAAGTTTAAAAGTGCTTTGAAGTGACCTCAGACACTTGATTGACCCTAAGAGATTTTTTGGAAGAATCACTTTAGTATCCTCAATTGCATAAACCTTATAGATAAGGCTTGGGGGAGTGACTAACTGGACCTTTGGGAACTCTGCTTGGAGGAAATTGTGGTCAAATGTGTACAAGAGAGGGATTTTGAAGGTCTGGGACTAACCCGGGGGAGCCTATCCCATTTTGTGGAATCTATTGTGGCTTGGGAAGTCCAGGGGGTTGGAGGTTAGTGGGAGGATGTGGAAGAGTTGGAGGAAATGACGATGAAGAACTAACCACTGATGACTGCAAGAGCATCTGCAACAGCAAGGGGCCACAACTGAGGAAATTCCCTTCAGAGGAGGAGAGAAAAATTGAGGAAGTTGCTTCTTCAACGATTAAGGAAATGTGTACAGTGTGGACAAAGGTGAAAAACCTTTTATGGACAAAAATCATCCTGACACAGCTATTGCAACCGTGCTTGTGACTTTTACAATGACAATGTGTGAACCATTTAGGAAAATCTTAAAGGAATGCAAAGTACAGAGCTCTATGGACAGATTTTTTGGGGTGACAGAGGTCAGTGACTCTCAAGATGTTCCCATGGCATTAAAAAAACAAAGAAGGAAGTAACCCCGGGAAAAGGGCCTGCTACCTAAAGTCCTTATGGAAGGGGATGACCCTTCCAAACAATTGTAAACTACTTCATCATCTCCCTCCTTCCATCTCATCACTCATCATCAATAAAGGTAAGTGTCTTTTATCTTCCTTTAGTACAGTACATTATTTATTGTGCATAAAATCCCCTTTTCTGTGTAGGAAATTTTATATTTCCCTGTCAAATTTTTTTTTTTTTTATACTTTTTGGGTGTCTGGAACGGATTAATTGGATTTCCATTGTTTCTTATGGGAAAAATTAATTTGACTAATGATAAATTCGACTAATGATGAGCTCTCTGGAATGGATTAATGTTGTTGGGCGAGGGGCCACTGATTACTATTGTATTATTATTATTGTTATAATAATTATTATTATTTATTAGAGTAGTAGTAAGTAGTAGTGGGAGTGGGACTTACTGGTGAGGGGGCCCTTTATTTAGGGAATTGGATCTGTGCTCCAGGTCCCTAAATTAATACGTAATAGTAATAATAATTTATATAATACATAAGTACTGATAATAATACATAATAATGTTCAATATAATAATATAATAATACACAGTGGACCCTTGGATATCGGCCATTCCTGTTATGGCCACTTTCTCACTGGCCGTTTTTTTGGCTCCCGGTGATTGGCTGTTTTGGACGCATCTGTCTGCCAGCTGGGGCCGCTTGTGTGACAGTCTGGCTGTGTGTCTTGGTGTGTGAGGAAACTTCTGCTCATACATTCAAAGATTTCGCTTGTTTTCCATTTTTTTTTTCAGTGCAACTGCGAAATAAGTAACCATGGCTCTAAAGAAAGTTCCTAGTAAAGTTCCTGTGGTAAAGAAAGTGAGAAACACCATGGAATTTATGTGAAGTGGTTGATAAGTATGAGAGTGGTATGCGGGTGCTGGGACTTGCTAGGATGTACGGGAAAAACAAATCTACTCTTACATCCATCCTGGCAAAGAAAGAACAAATCAAGAATGCTAATGTTGCACAAGGAGTAACTTTTATAACGAAACAAAGGTCACCAATAATGGAAGAGATGGAAAAGTTGTTATTGTGGATTAAGGAAAAAGAATTAGTGGGAGACAGTGTTTTGGAATCTGTTATTTGTGAGAAGGCAAGGCAGTTACATGAGGATCTTCTGCAGAAAACTGGAACAAGTGCTGCTGATAGTGAATTAAGGGCCAGCAAAGGGTGGTTTGAGAGATTTAAGAAGTGTAGTGGCATACACAATGTTGTAAAGCATATAGAGGCTGCAAGTTCTGACAAAAAAGCAGCTGAAAAGTGCATACAGGAGTTCAAGGACTATGTAAAGGACGAAGGATTCGAACCCCCAACAAGTGTTCACTTGTGATGAAACAGGCCTATTTTGGAAGAAAATGCCAAACAGGACCTACATCATGCAGGAGGAAAAGGCACTCCCAGGACACATGCCTATGAAAGACAGGCTTACTCTTTTGTTGTGTGCTAATGCTAGTTGGGATTTTAAAATGAAGCCTTTATGTGTATCACTCAGAAAAAACCCAGTTTTGTTCAAGAAAAGCAGTGTTGTCAAGAATAATTGTGTGTGATGTGGAAAGCTAATCAAAAGGCATGGGTAACAAGGCAAATTTTCAGAGATTGGGTTTAATGATGTGTTTGGCCCAAGTGTGAAAAAATTATTATTTTTTTATTATCACACCGGCCGATTCCCACCAAGGCAGGGTGGCCCGAAAAAGAAAAACTTTCACCATCATTCACTCCATCCACTGTCTTGCCGAAGGGGCTTTACACTACAGTTTTTAAACTGCAACATTAACACCCCTCCTTCAGAGTGCAGGCACTGTACTTCCCATCTCCAGGACTCAAGTCCGGCCTGCCGGTTTCCCTGAATCCCTTCATAAATGTTACTTTGCTCACACTCCAACAGCACGTCAAGTATTAAAAAAACCCTTTTTTTTCCTCCATTCACTCCTATCAAAACCGCTCACGCATGCCTGCTGGAAGTCCAAGCCCCCGCACACAAAAACCTCCTTTACCCCCTCCCCCCCAACCCTTCCTAGGCGACCCCTACCCCGCCTTCCTTCCACTACAGACTGATACACTTTTTGAAGTCATTCTGTTTCGCTCCATTCTCTCTACATGTCCGAACCACCTCAACAACCCTTCCTCAGCCCTCTGGACAACATTTTGGTAATCCCGCACCTCCTCCTAAACTTCCAAACTACGAATTCTCTGCATTATATTCACACCACACATTGCCCTCAGACATGACATCTCCACTGCCTCCAGCCTTCTCCTCGACTGCAATCATTCATCACCCACGCTTCACACCCATATAAGAGCGTTGGTAAAACTATACTCTCATACATTCCCCTCTTTGCCTCCAAGGACAAAGTTCTTTGTCTCCACAGACTCCTAAGTGCACCACTCACCTCTTTTTCCCTCATCAATTCTATGATTCACCTCATCTTTCATAGACCCATCCGCTGACACGTCCACTCCCAAATATCTGAATACGTTCACCTCCTCCATACTCTCTCCCTCCAATCTGATATTCAATCTTTCATCACCTAATCTTTTTGTTATCCTCATAACCTTACTCTTTCCTGTATTCACCTTTAATTTTCTTCTTTTGCACACCCTACCAAATTCATCCACCAATCTCTGCAACTTCTCTTCAGAATCTCCTGGAAAAGAAATTGCCACTCAAGTGCCTCCTGGTACTGAACAGTGCTCCTGCACATCCTCCAGACTTGGAAGGCCAAGTGTTTAGGGGCTTCAATTTCATCACAGTGAAATTCTTGCCTCTTAGCACCACTCCTCTCCTCCAGCCCATTGACAAGCAGGTCATTTCTAACTTCAAAAAAAAAACTACACAAAAGCAATGTTTGAAAAGTGCTTTGAAGTGACTTCTGACACTCAGTTGACCCTAAGAGAGCTCTGGAAAGATCACTTCATTATCCTCAGTTGCATAAGCTTTATAGGTAAGGCTTGGGAGAGAGTGCTGTATAATCCTATGGGTTTAGCGCTCCCCCATGATTATAATAATAATAATAATTGGGAGAGAGTGACTTCCAGGACTTAGAACTTTGCTTGGAGAAAATTGTGGCCAGGTTGTGTCCAAGAGAGGGATTTTGAAGGGTTTGAGGCTGATGCTGACCCTGTGGACTCTATTGTGGCACTGGGGAAGTCCCTGGGGTTGGAGGTGAGGGGAGGGGATGTGGAAGAGTTGGTGGAGGACCACAGGGAAGAGCTAACCACTGAAGAGCTGCAAGAGCTTCAACTCAAACAGCAACAGACTGCAGCTGAGGAACTTGCTTCAGAGGAGGAGGAAGAGAGAGTGAATGAGGTGACTTCAGAGATTAAAGAGGTTTGTGCACTGTGGACTAGGGTGCAAGCTTTTGTAGAGAAACACCACCCTGACCAAGCTGAAACAAGCCATATCTGCAAAATGTTAAGTGGCAAAAACCTGTCCCACTTCGGGGACAGGGTTTTGTCACTGAATATTTTGCAGATATGGGTCCTTTGTATATAATAAAATATAAGATAAGAATGATAAGAAAGAGATGATTGTGGATGTTATGAATGAGAAGAAGCTGGATGTCCTGACTTTAAGTGAAACAAAGCTGAAGGTGGTGGGAGAGTTTCAGTGGAGAGGAATAAATGGGATTAGGTCAGGGGTTTCTAATAGAGTTAGAGCTAAAGGAGGAGTAGCAATAATGTTGAAGGATAAGCTATGGGCAGGAAAAGAGGGAGTATAAATGCATTAATTCAAGGGATTATGTGGAGTAAAATAAAGGTTTGATGCGAGAAGTGGGTTATAGTAAGCATATATGCACCTGGAGAGGAGAAGTGTAGAGAGAGAGAGATAGAGATATAGAGAGATAGAGAGATAGATAGATAGATAGATAGATATTGAGATTTTGGGAAATGTTGAGTGAATGTGTGGGGAGTTTTGAACCAAGTGTGAGAGTACTTGTGGTTGGGGATTGTTGCAATATGGAGTGTATAACATTGGGTTACTGATCCTTGATGGGGTATCAGTTACTAGGTTGGCTATTGTCTAGGGGGAACTCCATAGCAACAAGGTTTTAGTGCAGCCAATATAGCCTTTTAAAAAGGACTTTCTTTGTTAACCTTCTTTCTGTAGGATGGCCAAAACTCGTATAAAATCTGTGTCTTTAATAATAAAACTTACATAGTATCTTCATATATTTATGAACTATATATTAATTAAAATAGAGCAATAAAATTGTTTTTTTCCTTTACACATTAAAGATACTATTATATATATATACACAACTATTGTTACGACACAAGAGTCTACTAGGAAACAATTCCCAGTAGTAGAGTCAAGCAATCAATCTGTTGCTAAAATACGATTTCAGGTAATATGATCAGTGAAATCTTAAAAATCAGAGATCAGACTAGAAGTGGGAGTGCTAGTCAGAGTGAGCGTGGTGAAGCTACTCTGAGAGAGTACGTGATCCTACTCAGAGCAAGGGTGGAGAACCTACTGACGGTGCCACTGAGTGGTAAGCCAATGTCAGGTTGGTCACGTGACTGAGGGAAATGTCAGTACCTGAACTAGTAACTGGCGCTCCAACTAGTAGTTTCCCACTACGTGAAACTCGCATTCTTGATATAACGCCTAACAATATAATATAACAATATTAACATTGACATTATATATATGTATATAATAAAAAGGAGCACATCCTAGTATAAAATTTAACTGGTATGGCCATACTTGTAACAGGGATTTCAATACTAAAGTGGATAAAAATGTTGTGGAGGGAGAAGTAGGTAAATTTGGGGTGCCAGGGGTAAATGAAAATGGGGAGCCTTTAATTGAGCTATGTGTAGAAAGAGGTTTGTTAATAAGTAATACATATTTTATGAAAGAGGATAAATAAATATACAAGGTATGATGTAGCATGTAATGAAAGTAGTTTGTTAGATTATGCATTGGTGGACAAAAGGTTGATAGGTAGGCTCCAGGATGTGCACGTTTATAGAGGGGCAACTGATATATGGGAACATTATCATTTTGTAGCTACAGTTAGAGGTAGGGACAAGAAGAAAATGGCAACAACAAGCAAGAGGGAGGTGAAAGTGTATAAACTAAGGGAGGAGGAAGTTGGGGTGAGATATAAACAACATTGGCAGAAAGGTGGGCTGGTGCAAGTATGAATAGTGGGGGGTTGAAGAGGGTTGGAAAGTTTTAAAAATGCAGTTTTAAATTTGGGGCAGAAGTTTTGTTTATAGAGGGGGTGCAGGGGGAAAGAGGATGATTGGGAAATATGAAAAAAAGGGGGATGTAAAAGAGAAAAAGGTTCTTATGGGGAGCGTTTTAACAAAGCAGAAGTGTTTATAAAAAGAAAGAGTATATGAGAGTAAAAGAACGTGAAGAGAGTGGTAGAGATGCAAAAGGAAGCAGAAAGAAAGACTGGAGAGCACTGCAAGGGAAAATTTTAAGAAAATAAAAAAATTTTGGCGGTTAAACAAGTTAAGAAAGCCAAGGAAACAAATGGCATTTGTTCCATTAAAAACAAGTTGTAGAGTTAGTAGATGGGGAGATGGAGGGATTTTGTAGATGGGAAGAATACCTTTGAGGAACTCTTAAATGTCACAAGAAAGGGAGGTGGTAATTCAGCACGGCCAGGGAGGTATAACCATCTTAGGAGTGAAGAAGAGCAGGGTATAAAGTGGGGAGGTGCGTGAGCATTACTAATTGAAAATGGGTAAGCAGCTGGAACTGACGGGATCAATGACAGAAAAAGTTAAAAGCAGGGATGATATAGCATTGGAGTGGTTTGGTATTTTTTTTTTAATAAATGTATGAAAGAGGGAAGGTACCTAAGGATTGTCAGAGAGCATTATAGTCCCTTTATATAAAAGGGAAGGGGGACAAGAGAAATTGTAAAAATTAAAAGAGAATTAGTTTACTGAGCATACCAGGAAAAGTGACGGGAGGGTATTATTGAAAGCATTAGAGGGAAGACAGAATGAGGATGCGAATGAGCAAGGAGGTTTCAGAGTGGGTAGGGAAAGTTAACAGGGAATTTACATGAAGCATATATGTGAACAGTATTTAGATAAGGTAGGAAGTTTTTTTGTATTTATGGATTTAGAAAAGGCATATGATAGTGATAGGGGAGCAATGTGGTAGATGTTGCAAGTATATGGAATAGGTGGTAAGTAAATAAATGCTGTAAAGAGTTTTTATGAGGGTAGTGAGCTCAGGTTAGGGTGTGTAAAAAAGAGGGAGACATTACACCCGGATTGTAATGTCACCAATGGTTGTTTAATAAAATTAATAGATGGGGTTAAAAGAAGTAAATGCTAGGTTTTCGGTAGAGGGGTGGGATTAAATTATGGGAATCAAATACAAAAATGGGAATTGACAGTTTACTTTTGCTGATGATATTGTGCTTAGGTGATTCAAAGAAAAATTGCAGAGGCTAGTGGACGAATTTATGGGTGTGTAAAGGTAGAATGTTGAAAGGGAACATAGAAAAGAGTAAGGTGATGAGGTATCAAATGATTCAGTAAAGAAAAATTGTATCAAATTGGGGAGGAGGAGTATGGAAGAAATGAATGTTTCAGATATTTGGGAGTTGATGTACAGCGGGTGGTTTTAAAAGAAGGAGGGTTAATCTAAAATTTGATGAGGGGAAAAAGGTGAGTGGCCGCTTGAGGTTTAAATGTGGAAAACAAAAACGTTACCTATGGAGGAAAAGAAGGGAAGTATGAAATATGGGGTACCAACACTCTACATGGGTATGAAGTTTGGGGGTTTGTAAAAACAGCAGCGAGGAGACGGGTGGAGGCAGTGGAGATGTCCTGTCTAAGGGCAATGTTTTGGTGTAAATATTATGCAGAAAATTTGAAGGTGGAAATTGGGAAAAGGGTGGGGAGTTAAAAAAAAGAAATTAGTCAGGGGGCAAAGAGGGTGGTTGGGGTTTTTTGGGTTCATTTAGAGGGGATGGTTCAAAGTAATCGGGAAGTAGTTGGTAAACAGAAACCCGCCCAGGGGGGAACAACCCATCCTCCCAAAATGAGTGAAAAATTAAAGCCAAAAATTTTTTTAACAAAAATGGTGGGATTGCTGGTGTTTTTTGGGTCTGCCCTCATAAACATAAGAACAAAAAAAATGGGGGAACACTGCAAAAGGGCCCTACTCCCCAAATGTGAGGCAGGTCCTTAAAAAATGACCCCCCCCTTAACCCTTTGACTGTTTCATGGCCCTATTTAAACGGGCATTCTATTCGCCAAATATTCGAAAAAAAAAAAAAATTAAATTTTTTCCCTAAATTGAAAATGGGGAATATTTTTAGTATTGTTTTAAGCCTAAAAAAAATTTTTGCCATCATACTTCCCGGGAGATAAAACCGAAAATTTTGCAGAAAGGCTTCGAACGGCAACAGGGGCGACCGCCGCCCACCTGGAAATATTTATTTACCTGTTCAAAGGTTCTTGAAATTTTTAAAATTTTTTCTTTTCCCGGGTAACTTATTTGGCCTGTGAGAACCAATTAAGGTGAAATTCCCTTCAAAAAACACTCATTTTTTTACAACCCCAATAACAGAACAAACTTATCACTTTTATTTTTGGTATACCCTTTTTTTTTACACAAACAAACAATACAAAACAATTTTTTTAACAATTTGTTCCATAATATAAATAAAATAAATACACCCACTAAACACTTCCTAGAACTGCTCCCAGCTTGTGAACCCCTTAAAACAGGGGTATATGCAAGGGGCCCCTTTCCCACACCCCTCACACATAAAACAGTGCACGCGTTTTTGGGGCTTTTTGTGGATGCTACATACATAACACCTCTTTTTAGCATTTTTTTTGGCAGAGAAAAGGGCCCGTTGTATGGGTAGTGATCACCGGGCCCAAAAAACGAGATGACGGTGGGGGCCTGGCCTTTTCGGGGTTTGCTCCTTGGGTATTTTGCAATTTTTTGCCCTGTTTAACGAAAAGGCCCAAAATTCACCAAAATTTTTGGTGTTTTTTTGGGCCCTTCAACTGTGTATGTTATAAGCTTTTAGCATAGAGATACAAAAGAGGGAAAAAAATTTTATATACCATTTAAATAACCTTGCGTCCACAGTCTAAAAACCCCAATCTCATTTTCACATTTTTTCCACTAAGCGCATATTGGGGTTTTGTGTCCATGACAGCTGCAGGCTTTAAAAAGGGTTAAATTGGTCCCCCTCTGTTGTCCCTCCCACGGGGTTCCCCTTTTCGTTTCTGTGAACAAAGTAACAAGGGTGACATAACGTTTGTCATCCCCACCGAAATGCCAGATGTCATTGGCAAAAAGGCTTGAAAACCTCACCTCTGTGATGCCAGCTTTGAACCTTGGCATAATTTTTCGACTACCACGCACCCCCACGTCTTTAATTCCCCCAAAAAAAAAAGGGGGGGTTTTTTTTTTTTTTTTAAAAAACCCCCCCCCCCCGGGGGGGAAAAAAAAACCCCCCATCATTTAAAAACCCTTTTCCGGGTTTTTTTTTTTAAACCCAAAAAAAACCCCCCGGGGAACAATTAAAAAACCGGTTTTTTCCCCGGGGTTTTTTTTTTTTTAAAAAAAACCCCAAAAAAAAAAAAAAAACCCTTTTTTAAAAAAAAAACAAAATTTTTTCCCCAAAAAAAAAAAAAACCCCCCCTTTTCCCCCCCCCCCGGGAAAAAATAAAAAACCCCCCCCCTTTAAACCCTTTCCCCCAAACCCCCCTTTTTTTTTAAAAATTTTTCCCCCCGGGGTTTTAAAAAAAAAGGACCTCCCCAAAATTTTCCCCCCAATTTTGGGGGTTTAAATTTTAAAAAATTTTTTAAAAAAAAAGGGGGGGGTTTTCCCCCAAAAATTTTTTCCCCCCCCCAAATTTTAAAAAAATTTTGAAAAACCTCCCCGTCTCTCATTGCTCTCTTTTTACATTGCTTCCCCACTCCTAACTTCTCCTTGTGTACCATTTTATCAGTAAATAACAATGCCCCTTACCAAGATATGGTTCCATCTTGTTCGAACCACATCACCAGAGATACCCAATAACTTCATGGTATCTCTCAAAGTATTACTGCCAGTGTACACAATTATATCCAAAACTAGACCACTTCTGCAATCACACAGTACAAATAGCTTTATACCAAAGCGTTTCCTCCTTGCTTGGTATATATTGCTTGAATGAGAGTCTTCCTTTGAATAAAATCAAGGACTCATCAATAACAAGCTTCCTGAAGGGATAAAAATACATGCAGCACTTTTGTTTCATGTACATAAACACATTTCTGATCTTATATAACCTGTCGCTTCTGTCAGGCCTGGTTTTGTCTGAAAAGTGTAACATACGTAACAGTATCAGGAAACGATTGACACCTATAATGTCACTAAAACCTGGAGTTGAAATCAGGCGTTCTGTTGCCCAGTATGTGGTGACAGTGTGCTTATACACATGTGGCATAAGCATTATTGTGGCAAAAAACAAGTACATCTCTGCCACAGTTGTCTCCTTCCACTTGTGTAGCCGTGATTTTGGTGAGAGAAATGTATTTGCCATGGTGTAATCACAGTATGTGTTTGTTTCCCTGACAATGATGTCCATCAGGGGTTCATCGAAGAATAACTCAAAGCAGTCCAGTTCACTGGCATTGTTCCCAAGTGGACAAGATGGCTTTATTCCACTTTGTGTTTCATCAAAGTCATGGGGACTGGGAACAAACTCGTCACCGTCCTGCCAATCCCAGATGCGGTCTGCTGGTGGGGTCTGGATATTGTACCGTGGTTGTGGTTGTGTGCAGGTTGGGGTGGTGCAGGTTGTGGGAGTGTGGTGTAGGGTGAGGCTGGTTGTTGTGCTGCGTCAGCAGCGTGGGTAGTAGCGTGGCCTGCTGATGGTGCCACATGGGCCGTGCCACCCTCGCTATCGCCACCACTGCCTCCTCCCTCACTGTCACCATTCATACCCATCGTTACACTATCGTCATCTTCACTATCAGGTCGTAGTGTAGGGCCACGGGATGTGCTCCCAGAGTTTCTCCTTCCCCTTGGAACAACATATGAAACACTACCAGACCGCATGCTACGTCGTACATACTGCCGCTTCACTGGGGAATATTCACTCTCACTGTCACTAGAACTGCTTTCAATGATCTTGAAATCACTATCACTATCACTATCACTGCTATCATCTGGGTGTTGTACACGAACAAATAGTTTCCTTTTTCGGCCTGGTACAGGCGAACGTGAATGTGAACAAGCCGGCACAGCACCAGAGGTGGAAGGTTGTGGGTCATCTGGGTTTTCATCACTAATTATGTTATCCTGGGCACTTTTTTCAGTAACACTCACTTCAAAACCCTGGAATTCACTGTCACTGACATTTTCATCGCTGTTAGAGCTATCACTTGGGAACAAAAGACCTCCAATCCGCCGAGGAGTGAGGAACTTCTTACCGAGAGGCATGGTGAAAATGGACTAACAACATGGCGTTCCCACAATGCATCGCTGGGTCCCAGATTTTTTTCACAGGGTGCACACCGACCACTGAGACCCATTCTCTCTCGTGTAGGCCTACCAGGCCTTTGGCGCTTGATTTGAAGCCGCTAGAATTTGTGCGTATAAATACATCAGAAACATTGGCTCGTAAGACGTATTTATACATCGGAAACAGTCAAAGGGTTAAGGTACCCAAGAAATAACTCCCGTGCCCAATGACACCAATCAAACCCAGCCCCTCCCACTCATATATTTGTCGAGTCTCTTCTTAAAGCAACCCAAGGTCCTAGCCTCTATCACCCCACTGGGAAGACTGTTCCATGCGTCTACAACTCTGTTAGAAAACCAGTACTTACCTATGTCCTTTCTAAATCTAAATTTATCCAACTTAAATCCATTATTTCTGGTTCTTACCTGGTTCAACACCCTCAGTACTTTATTAATATCTCCCTTGTTTATGCCCGTCATCCACTTATACACTTCAATGATATCTCCTCTCATTCTACGCCTCTCCAGAGAGTGGAGATTTAAGGCTTTAAGTCTACAATGACTGCATGAAGCCTACAATGACTGCATGTAGCCTACAATGACTGCATGAAGCCTACAATGACTGCACAAAGCCTACAATGACTGCATGAAGCCTACAGTGACTGCATGGATCCTACAATGACTGTGTGAAGCCTACAATGACTGCAAGAAGCCTACAATGACTGCATGAAGTCTACAATGACTGCATGAAGCCTACAATGACTGCATGAAGCCTACAATGACTGTGTGAAGCCTACAGTGACTGCATGAAGCCTACAATGACTGTGAAGCCTACAATGACTGCATGAAGCCTACAATGACTGCATGAAACCTACAATGACTGTGTGAAGCCTACAATGACTACACTTAAAACCTTCTTGACTAGCACAACTGATGAGCTAAGTAAAATCATCACATGCCAACAAACTATCTCAGACACACTGACTCACCACTGAAACAAATTAACCAGTCTAAGAGATGTCAGGTAAAACAAACTAGACATGAAAACAACAATCCCAAGTTAGTGGAAGTGAAACACACTGAAATGCAATGAAAAAATTAAAAAAAAAAATGTAGACTTTAAAACATATATGAAAACATGTTTATTGATCTACACAAAGAAGCAGATTAAAGGAAACAGCAACAACTAGTTGATAATGTTATAAATAGCAAGGCAAGCACTGAAAAATAATAAACAAATATAATTGAAAAGAAGTGTATTAGCAAGGCGTTGTAAAGCGAGCACCATATTAATGAAGTGTGTCTGTATTATTCAGAGCAACTGCTTACTTTCTGCTGGACTCCAAGTATGTAGCACAAGTGTTGGCCAGATGTGCCAGCTCTTCCTGCTGGCAGCAATACTGCTCATCAGTCAGAGCATTACAGTAGTACTGCTTCATTATACATGAGAAGGATGTGGAGTGTCTCCACCTCTCATTATCTGCAAGAAGGATGTGGAGTGTCTCCACCTCTCATTATCTGCAAGAAGGATGTGGAGTGTCTCCACCTCTCATTATCTGCAAGAAGGATGTGGAGTGTCTCCACCTCTCATTATCTGCAAGAAGGATGTGGAGTGTCTCCACCTCTCATTATCTGCAAGAGATTAACACAGCTCTCCAATAAGGGTTCACAGGGTTTCAATCTTCTTTACTGAAGTTGTTTCTGAAATATAAACTTGTTGTCAAGATACTGAATCTAGAAATATTGAATTGTATAATACAACAGCTACTAGTGTTAAAGTTACAGAATGATAGGTGATGAATGTAACACAGGAGTAAATATAGGTTAAAAACTTGGCCTGATACTCAGTGAATTTTGGCTACTGTATTATTACAGTTTGACTTGTGCAATTTTAAGCTTGTTTTATGGCTGAGATATTATTGTGCCTTTTTATTCTCTATTATTTTGTTATACAAATCCATAAAATGTAACATAACCATATGAAACCCACTCAGCCCAACTTAAAAAAACCCTAGCATAACCTTACTCAGCCACTGTTAGATGTGTGTCTTGGGTTAGGTTAGGTTTGCCTGGAAACAGGACAAGTGTTTTCCTGAAGTGAGTTTTAGTCATATGATGACCCGCCTGTTGGAACTTTTGGCATCTGACTGAGGCCTTCTGCTGGCATACTGGTCCACCCCTTTAAAAATTATGATCATAATTACAATCATTGGTTTGGAAGTAGAGGCAAGCATGTCTCACAACCGCTCAGTAAAAACATACACAAAACAATGTCAAAAAAAGAAAACTGTAATACCAAAGATTGTAGTTGACCAAACCACAGAATAAGTAGGTTTGACCCCATGGCTAGTGAGTCCTAAAACTCCAGGCCAGTGTGTGAGACACTTAGCCAGTGGTCAATGTGGGGCTCAAAGCTAACTTACCCATGGTGTATAGAAATATACTTAGTTGAATGAATCTCCAAGTGGCCAGCTGGCCCAGTGGTTACACAACCGGGCCCGGAGTTTTTACCACTCACCCGGCCAGGGTTCAGATCCCCCTTAATTTAATAGTTCGTTTGCAAATTTTGTTTGTTATGATTTCGTTTAGTCATGTAGTTTGCCCCATCAATCAAAGGATTTACTTATTAATACAGTCTTATTGATTTATTCATAATTTATACATAAACAAGAGCGAGTGGTATTGAAATGGGAGAAATGTGTTGCAACCCCTGAATGGGTTGCAATGATTAATATGTATATATATAAATTTTTATCTTTCATATAATTTTATATTGCTCATATTTGCGATAATAGCTAAATCGTAAATATACATGTACTTTATGTTATTATTTGACTTAGTTATGTGTTAAGGTATGTGCTCATTTCAAGTCTTGATTGTCTAACTACTGTAATATATCGCTCTTGCTGTTCTCTGCCGGCTTCTGGTTGCTGAACGACAGCCTGTCCACGGAGCTAATCCACGTGATCGAGAGGGGGGGGGTCATCACCTCGCCTGAAGTATTCAGTCTGATCAGACTCGCTAGGTGGTTGGACGTATCCCTGACAAGATCCTAAACTCCCTTATGGCCCTTGTTGGAGATCGCTCTGTAGCTTTGTTAGTTCTGTAGAACTCTGTTTCACAGAAATTGTATATACTTAAGCGATTTTCGACCGTTGTACTGAGGGTTGTGTGTCGCCTTAGTGAACCTGAGCAACTCAGGTCCTGAGCTGTAGCTTCTGACCTAACTTGTACTGGTTATCTTCTGTGTATTATCACAGTCGAGAGATTTTCTTATCTGTCTACTTAGATTCAGTATGATGGGAGTTTTGAGTGACTTTTATGTGGAGGATCTGGCAGATGGTCCCCTACTTAGTTTCAATATAATATCCCTTGTCCTGATTCTGTGTGTTAGTTTCTTGTTATACTGCATTTGGCTAAACATTTCTTTTTATTGTTCAAGCAGACTCGTTTCTGGTTGCCATCGGTCAAAGACGTTCTGAGTTATCATTTGAGACTATGCAGTCACTGTTTAAGTCTAGGCGAGTCCGTGAGACATACGAACTACTTGAGCACTTACACACATACATACACACTTGTACATATTTTGTATTCTTATTAAATGGTTTAATGTACTCAGACGGTACTTAAGATTATAAATTTTGAATTGCCTTCAGCACAGTAATATTGTACTCGAGAGAAGTGATATTATTTTGATACTGCTGAATTAATTTAAATTTAAATTTACTTTGATAATGTACCTCTGAGACTTAATAAAATTTATTAGAATTTTAATTTCTCTTAGTTTAGTAGCCTACCGTTGGTAATCCAATAGAACACTATTGAATCTTAAGCACGGCAGCGGCAGCGCAGCAACGTATCCACTCCTACCACCTTCTTCTCAAAAAATCATCCCCATCCAAAACTTGGATGGCCTAAGTGATAGTTTCAACTACATGACCCCACCGTAGACCACAACAGACCCAAGAATATCTAAGAATGTAACCCAAAATTTGACAAAATTAAAGGGGATCTAAGAAGACAGCCCTGCTAACCCAAACACTGCGCTCCGCGCCAACAACCACTTAACCCCAGCTGCCCGAGACAACAAGCCTTCTCCTCATTGCTACACGGGGGTAAAGTATCTACTATCAGTGATACCTCTGAAAGAGGATATCGCAGAAGAAACAACACAGTAATAAAAGACAATAACAGCACGGACCCTAGAACTCAACATGTCTACCCAGCATGACGCCAGTGTATCATCAACCCCCTCACCGCCGCCGAGGACCCAGGGAACAACAACAACAACAACAAAACATGGTGAACTCCCCCTCCAACTCCCACTCCCTTCAAAGGATTCAACCATGATAACTCAGGTATGATTATTCCTGACAAATCAAGGACTACAGCGTTTGCTCTAGAAAAATGAAATCAAAGATATCAAAGCAGCACTCGAGCGAACGAGATTCCAAGGATAACCAACCTCGATAATAAGATCCAAAACCTTAAAGAGAGATTACAAATCGGGAAGTGTTGACACAAGAAAATACTCTAAAAGCAGCTATAGCCAGTCCACCACTGAGCAAATAACAACAATAAATATGACGGTTGAAGAGCAATCAAGGACTGAATCAAACATGCACACTCGACTAAATGATACCCCTGAGTTTCCAAGTACGACAAAACTGAACAAGATAAGTATCTGATGCAGTTATAATAAAACATCCACACATTCCTAGGATATAACACAAGCACAGGCAAAGGAAACTGCTGCATGAAATACAGAAAAACCACTACAAGTCATCGTGCAAAACAATTAAATCAAAGAAACACGTTGCTAGGAAAAACAGGAAGTAAACACAGTATAATGATCAGACTTCATTCATACGATAAAAAGAAAGGACCTAATTAAATCAGCATTTACAAGAAAAATGGAGTGAACATAAATGAGTGTCTTACAAAAAAACGTCAAAACAGAAAACAAAAAACATCAGTGTTTCAACACGAGATGGAAAATACTAGTAAGGAAAACATCAACAGGAAAAACAATATACCATCTTCAAACGTACATGATTTCTCGAGCAGGGGGGAATTAGAAAAACTGACATTTCTGTAACATATTAGATAGTGCCCTTAATGACATATATACGTGTGGTGCATAAGTGTACGGTACTATATATTGTACTTATTATTTTTAATTATTTTTCATTCACTAGCTATGCAAACTACCTCCAATACTCTATACTACTTCTACTGCTAATTAGTTGCTCATAATATTAAATTACAAGTCAAATCTTACCTCCAAATTAATAATATTCATTTTTCTTTACCTGTCCTTTTAATTTTGTTTATCACTACTTGTTTTTAGTCACTTTTCATTGTGTATGCAATGAGTGTATATTCCAATTACTTTTTTGAAAGTACCAAAACTAACTTTTGCTACTAGTAACCAACTACCTCATTTTTTTTACCTTTTATTGTGCAATAAACTGCTCAATTTATCTGAATATTACAAATCAGATCTACTCCTAAACCATAATTATTTCATATGACCATCTAGTCCATTTAAACTTTGTTTACTATTACTTAATTTTAGTCCCTTATATATTTTCTCCTTTTTTTAGCTTTTAAACTACCGCTAGTTTATACATTCACAATTTGTTAAAAGTAATCAAGGTTGTCTACTTGCTCAGGTGCTAAAGTAGAACAAGTACACTAATTTTGCCAATATATTCCAAAGCTCCATTTTTTTATAGACTACCTACTATCAAAATTCCCAAGCTCCTTTTATTTGATCATCATTTTATTTGTACTAGTCCCTTTTATATTGTCGCCCTTTAGTTTAGCTTAAAAAAGGAAAAAAAGAAAGCTAACCTTCAGCTCATTATTTTTACTTATTGTTAAATTAACTCAGAAGTGCTATATTTTAGCTTAAGACAATTACTTTGTTTTATTACTTAATTTCTAACTATAGATTCACTACAAATCTTATGATTTCAAGCATTGTCCTGAACCAACTCTATTTAATGACTTAAAATGAATCAAAACATTTAGCTGTAATTACTCACACTACAGAACAATCAAAGAGGCACTTCTCGATGCCCAACAACAACATAACGATCTTTAACTACAATATCAGATCATAAGCAAGCATTACGATTTACCTCATAGCATTAACTAAATTCCTTACATGCCAATATACTCCATCATTACACTAATGCATGAAACCTGCCTACAGCCTGACGTACAGATGTCTCATGCGCACTGTCCTGGTTAGCACACCATACATAACTGTAGCCAGACCAACAAGGGGGTAGCACAGCCATAAACTACTCAGATACAACATAGAATGTATCACTAATACATTGCACAGAGAGATGAACATGGGGAATATATAATAGCCGAAATCAAATCCAAATACCTACAAAACACCTTCCGACGAATGAAAAACATCCTACAGAGTTCCACAGTCACACAGTAGCCAATTTGTCAAAACCTAGAAGTATGATAACTGATGACACGCATGAACACAAGATCACTTAACTACTCCGTCAGGTGGACTATCAATATAAATCCCTACAGAGTACCAGGACCCACACGTTACTGAATTTCACGGAAACACAATGTAGTAACTGTATGTCTACCAACAGTAACAAAACTTGCCTCCAAGAGTTTCCAGAGACTAATGTTTCCCTACTGACCACATCTGGACCAACACCCATATCCCCGCCTTTAAAATCAGGCATAATTTCAGATCAATACCTAACAGACCACTACCTCTACATTTCCTCATAACAACTCATGGTAAGAGGTTAACCCCCAAACACACTAAAGTCACCTTGCAGACTTCACAAATGAAGGCAGCCATTAATAAACTCACAACAGCATAGCCAACATTGACTGGCCACACTGAACTAGAAATGCAATACAGAGTATTGAACGAATGTATTAATAATTTTTCTAAAAAAGACCCAATACCTCTATAACAAGCACTGCCCTAAAAAAAACTAACAGATGACAGCATAAGAGACTGCACAGTCCCTGGCTAACACCCCAGCATTCTCAAATCCATAAATAACAAAACACAATATGAAAAACAGTACAGAATGGGTCAAAAACCAGAGACCAAACAAAACGTTACTCGTGCAATCCTAACCAGCCTGAAAAGAAGGGCAAAAAAATTGTATTATGAAACAGATTATCCAACTTACGAGGTGAAAAAAAATGACCTGTGAAAACCCTATCAGAAATTCAGGGAAACAAAAAAGATATCACAAATAGCGAAATAAAATTAGCAAAATCAGTAACCCCCCCAACTCCCCCACAAAACAGCAAACAGACTCAATGATTTCTTCTCCCTATAGGACAAAACTTGCCAATAAAATCCTCAGCTCAATACCCCACCAATGACTACCTCAACCGCAACTACCGCTAACACAAGTTCCTAGCACCGCTAAACCCATACGAAGTCTCCCCTTATTTGCAAGCACTAAAAAACAAGGCAGGAGATTTAAATACTTACCACCCTTTATATACAAAAAAAGTTCACCAGGCTATCACCAATCATTGCAACACTCTTTAACAAATCCATTGAATCCTCCACCTTCCCTACAGTACGTCAAAATAGCAAGTGGTCCACCCCTATCTCGACAAAGGAGGAGACCAAACAGAGTATGAAATAACTATAGGCCAATATCCAACACTACACCTCATCATCAAAAATCTTCGAAAAATTAATTCATAAACGAATCTACTCCTGACCTTAATCTCCCAAAACAAACTCAACCCCTGCCAATTTTGGATTCAGGCCTAATAAAAATGACTAATGATTGCTATTATACACATGCAAGAACATATATAATACACTGCAATAGAGAAAAAAGAAGTCCCACTGGGGATCTTCATTGACTTACGTAATGCTTTTGATACAGTTACCATGGGACATCTGCTCCACGTAAAATTGTCACACATGGGTATAAGAGGGCACTCCCTAACTACCTCAAGTCATACCCAGCAACAGACGCCAATATGTTGTACCAAATGGGCAACTCTTTCTGCACAACAACAATTACTTTGTGTCCCACAGGGAAGTGTCCTTGGGCCACTCTCTCTGTTCTCCTATACAAATCATGACCTACCAAATGGCTTCGCAATTACTCAAACCCACACTAGTTTGGCTGATGACACAACATAACTCTTCCTCACCACGCCGAGCCCAGTCACCTAGCCAATACTGTACAAAAACCGAATTAACAGAAATATCACTGGATGAGTACTAACAAACTTACACTAAACATTGACAAACACTACTTCATGGTCAGTTTGGTAACAGAGCTAACAGATGTCCCTCTTACATAATGATAAACAGAATCACCCTATCACAAAAGCAACAGAGGGAAAATTCTAGGAATCCCACCTTGATAATAAGACTCAAATTTCATACACATATACAACCAATTTCTAAGAAATTTCCAAGACTGAAGGCATACAAGTCGAAGATACGGAGCATGCTTCCACAGTCAGGCCCCTCGCTGGCCCTATACACTCTCTTATTACCCCTATCTCACCTATGGAATTTTTGCATGGGGCTCAACACAAGTAAACCATCTCAACTCCCACTAATTACCCAACGAAAAGGCGCAGTTAGAATGATAACAAATTCTCACACAAAGCAGCAGACCACACCCACCAATAGTCAATACACTCCAACCTACTCACCATATACAAAACACCATACTTATTACTGCACACCTATTACATACAATAGAACACTCAACCTCTGATATTAAACCCTCCCTCAAACATCTCGCTTAGCCAACCTCAACAGAAACACATGACCATACCACAATGGCACAGATCACTCATTAGATATTGCCTCTCAAGCCACCATCTCACGCTTATGCAAAAACTCATGCACTAAAAGGCCCTAAAATCCTGGAATATATTACCTGTAAATATAAAAGAAACACTACCTGTTATAAATTCAAGTCTCCTCTCAAGATCAACTTACTCACCCAAACCATAAAAAAATACGAATAACTGAACCTTATAAATTGTATTATCTTAAAATGTTTCCCTACAATTATATCACATAAATGTTAAACCTAAAACCCCCACACCAATCTACGATTATTATTTTTTTAAATACACTACCTAACAGAATACTCCATCTAACTGAATTTACAACAATGCATGCAACCATATGACCTTTCTTTGTAATATCTACCCTAGTGCTTTATAGTAATCTGTTTACATTAATGTTTTTTTCACTGATCTCACATCATTGCTTAGTTAATCTTAAGTTAATTTTAAGCCAGAAGCCCAGTAATGCTATGCATAGTATAAAGTGGCTTTGCATGCTGCCTCTTATCTGTATTTTTTTATTTGTACCTCTGTATGTGTGCTCAAATTATAAATAAATAAATAAATAAATTACTGAATTCTAATGGATAATTGGACAAGGATACTGACTACTTGTACGAAAACCCAGTACCAGGCTGGATGCTAGAAGGGCAGTCCTTTCTTGTATTACACTGGAGATTCCTCTAAGCTTTTAGAATAGCGTTTTTTGTAACAAATGGGGGCCCTGTCCGGAGGCTCTTTATCCAAGTGTTGGAGAAATGTCCAGTTTGACACACACGTAACTACATGGATCTCCAAAACATGTTGAGTACTTTCCAATTCTGGAGACTGAGTTTATCTTGTACAAACATGAGCCAGGGTGATGTATGTACTTGACTGAGTCTCTTGATCCAAGGAGATGAAATACTGTTTATGAGCTTCTAGCTCTAAGACAACCAACACTAAAATTCCTACAGGATTAAAGTTTCCCCATAATCACACTCTCGTAGTACACTATTTTCGTGATGTATGCCAAAGTGGAAACTAGTTTAATTGAAAGCGTCTGACTTTGCCTGAGTTAGGAATGTACATTAAAACTTCAGATGTTTGGCGAGTAGGCGCAAATATGCTCGGTGTGACTATAACGGGGAGATTAGCAGGACGTGCAGAAACTGTCAGAGCGATTAATAAAGATGTATTGTTTCCTGCTCAAACAGAGATGTCTGATTATGATTCAGATTGCAGAGAAGGAGCCCTTGTCCACAATTTAGGTAAGTATAACTCTATTTAGAATGAAGATGAAAGAGCAACTAAGGCGAGAAGTGGCCTAGTGCTGATCCAAGTGTAGCTCAAGTTCTCGCTCCACGAATCGCCTTCCCTCTCTAACTGTTAGCTTGACGCAGCCACATCCTAGTACAGTGAATGCTACACAACTGTATCTACTTACCCTAGGACCATATCTAGACCTCAAGAGACGCCAGAACGTGGTGCCCGACCTAAGACATTCCATAAAGACATGATATAATATCCCTAATGCCTCCATTACCTACTGAGGTCCTATCTCTCCGAACAGTTTGAGAGGTTAGAAAGCTCATTATGTTGCCGACAGCACAAAAAAAGGCACAAATGAAATTGAACGAAGAATATTTCCAGAGAGAAAAATGTTCGTCGGGAAGACGAACAGACGATAGATCACAGATCACATTAATGGTTCAGAAAGCTGCTCATCCAGTTTCCTAATTTTTTTGAGAGTGGTCCTTAACACCTATTTTGAGATGTGTTTGAGAACCAAGCACGTGCTATGAACTGGCCACGTAAGCACTGGCTACCTTGTTGCACACAGCATTCGGACAGGAAGAGCTCAAACTTGTACGTTGCTTTAACCATTTGCCAATGTACATTAGTTATTACCACTGTCAAACAAACTATTCTAGAGACATATAACTTGTTACCTGTAAGGTATATCAACGCTCATTCGTAGATAACAATACAATGACGACAAGATCAAACTAGTGTAGAGGTTTGCACATGAGAAAAAAGATGCATTTGAGAGATGGTGAGGTCTGCCAAGTTATCACTATGACACCTTGTTATTATTGTTACTGACGCGAAGAGTTAACAACGTATGTCTGCTGATATGCAAGAATATATGATCGATAATACTACCTCTGATATCTGGAAACTGCAGCAATTAGCAGACAATTAATAGATTTCTCAAAAACTTGTACATACTAAACACAAAGAAACAATAACTAAATGATTGTCCTAGAGTTGGTAACCTAATCAGATGCTCAATGTCTGCCTGTTGTATCGTGCTACTGTATACTTCTCGTACATTTACGCGAGGAAAGCTCACAATTCCTTAATCTGTCTCTCTGGCTAGACAGAAGTCTGATATCGAGAAGAAGAAAGTTAAATGTACCTATTGTAACAGAAAGGTCATGCTAGAGTGTATTGCTCTAAGTTTAGAAAGAGATACGAGAAGCATCCGTGAGCGGTTGGCGCCCCCAGCTCAAGGTCGTATCATCTTCCGAGCAACCAAAGGCACCAAAATCTTAGTAATACCTCTGCTCCTACTGTTTTTAGATAATATGACTCAGAACAAGATGACTACGTCAGAAAGTGATCAGACAAAAAGATTAGTTCAGCGATAGTCCTTACTTTTCGAGAGGACAAAGTAGGATTTGACGAATCAACATCTGACTGAATAATTACGTACTTTCAAGACACTGGCATTTATCTCACGTTATAAGAGAAGATGTACTACCATAACTGACATACCTATACCAGATAGATGTTATTTTAGAAGCCTATGGGATGGGGTTGTTATAAAGAGTATACATTGAAACAAGCTATTATACTGGATATAATTCAGTGGGTATATCCAGTGGTGTATTACCCAACAGGTCAGTGGAACTATGTTTGATAGGAAACGATTATCACTCATGCTGGTATATGTAAAGAACCAACTTGTGATTGATAATAACACTGATGATAATTATGAATTGGAAGCTTGTACAGAGAAACCCATTTGTATTTCCTCTCAATGCAATTACTACTATAGCTATTTGTGAAGAGTTCAGCAACCATCCTTGTCTCCTGTTGAGTTAGTGGATGGGCAGATGATTTGGCTTGAATATGTTGTTAGTGACGCTCCCTGCCGCCCCAGGTCATTAAAATAACACCAACTTCCACTCCCCCGGTCATTGCAACCTTAGTCAAGAACACAACTGTCATTAAAATTTCAACTCATGAAATGATTTTAATCAAGGATTCAGTTTGTTGTCAGTCACTGGAAAGACTGATAAAGGAGATATAGCATGTTACTGAGAAGTGAAGCAAAGGATTTCGATAATGGTTTTACATTATAGTAACTTGTGATTGATGGAGAAAAATACATCAAGTTTCAGCTGATAGTGATTTTCCACTCACAGTCAAGCATCTCGTATGTTACCAATTTACATTTTGTGACAAGCCATTGATTTTGTTCACAATAGTCCCAATGGAGGACATTTGGGTTCAAGGAAGACACTCGGTAAAAACCGGCAAAACATTTTACTTTTGCCAAAGATAAGGAAACAGTAGCTGATCATGTGCGATTGTTGCCACGGTGTCAAGTGACAGGCAAGCCAGCATACAAACACCTCCACCTGCACCTCTCATTGTGTTCATTATTAGCAAGTTTCAGTTCAACTGGACTAGATTGTTCAGACTCGTTCAAATGTTAAGCATCTGCTTTCCCATGCTCCAGGTGTTATCCTAATTTCAATCTTCCCTTTTTACATATAATGTGATTTTTTATGCAGTGGGTGCTGTGCTGCTCCAACAGTCAACATCCACTGATATTCTCCATTTTATAATGTTTACTATTCATCTAAGCTTAAGCGACACCAAAAAAAATTATGCCACAATTGAGAAAAGGCTCTGCTCTTGTGGTGTCCCTTTGGAACAAGTTTGACCGTGTATTTGGGCACTTCCCCCATTTTATAATTTACGTAATTTTATGCCCAAATAGCCTTTTGTTACTGCTATGTCAAAATTCAGTAGAGTAACTTAATCCCACCACCCATATAACTATATAAACTCATGTCTAAGTTATTATATTTTATATATTCACATGTAGTGATGAATGTGTGTGAAGAGGAGGCAGAAGCTGAAGGTTGAGTGGGGTAGTGTTGTGTGGGCGATGACTGCGTGTTACGCAACACTTGTCTGCGCAGACTCCTCCCCTCACTACAGCACCTTAAGCTGTTTCATACTCAGATGTCCATTACTGCAAAGCATTCCAACAACCACTACTTTAAGAGTGGGAAAGCATCTCCTCTAACTAATGATCGAGCCTCATCGTGTTCAGTCTTGTCTGCGCAAATCCTGTCTCTACAACTGATGTAACATAACCACGAGTATGCAGAGATACGATACTGTGTACTGCCCAAGTACTAGGGGCATTCCTAAGTGACAGACACGTTTGAATTAAAGAAGTGCTTTGGCACAAGAGTGACTCTGATTATGTTTAATATTATATTGTTGTATATTAACCTGAGTAATCAGCAATGTGAGAGACATTAATAGCAACCCTAGTGCGACCGTTTGTCCGTGTTTGGGAGTGTTCAAAACCCCCCTGAATGGGTTCAATGATTAATATGTATATATATAATTATTTATCTTTCTAATATAATCTTAATTCTTATATTTGCGATAATAGCTAAATCGTAAATATATGACTTTAGTTATTATTTGTGACTAGTTTATGTCCAGTTAGGTATGTTCTCAGTTTCAAGTCTTGATTTGTTTTAAACTACTGTAATTATCGCCTTTGCTTGTTACTCTGCCTGCTTCGTTGCTGAACGACAGCTGTCCACCGGAGCTATCACGTGATTGAGGATGGGGGGGAGGGGGGGGGGTGTCCTCACCTTGCCTGAAGTCATTCCAGCTGATTCCTAGACTCGCTTGGTGGTTGGACGTAAACCCTTACAAGAGCCTAAATCTCCCTTATTGGCCTTGTTTGGAGGATCGTCTCTGAGCTTTGTTAGTTCTGTTGAACTTCTGTTCACGAAACATTGTATAGACTTAGTGATTTTCGACATTTTACTGAGGTTTGTGTGTCAGCTTAGACACACTGAGCTACTCAGGTCCTGAGCTGTAGCTTCGACCTAACTTGTACTGGTTTCTGTGTATTATCACATCGGGGGATTTTCTTATGCTGAACTTAGATTCAGTAGTATGGAGTTTTGTGACTTTTGTGGAGATCTGCCAGATGTCCCTACTAATGTCGTTATATTATCTCCTTGTTCCTGAATCTGTTCGGCAGTTCTTGTTATATTCTATTGGGCTTAGCATTCTTTTTATTGTTCAAGCAGACTGTCTGGGTTTGCCAATCGGTCAAGAAGTAGTTTATTTGAGGACTTTGTCAGTCACTTGTTTAAGTTCTAGTCGAGTCGTGAGACATAGCGAACTACTTAGAGCACTTACACACATACATACAACCTAGTACATATTTGTAATATCTTATTAAATGTTAATTACCAGACGTACTTAAAGAATTATAATTGATATGTTCTTTCAGCACAATAATATTGTACCTCGAGAGAAGTGATATTATTTTGATTTACTGTGATTAATTAATTTAATTTAATTTTGATAATATACCTCTAGACTTAATAATTTATTAAATTTTAATTTCTCTAGTTATAGCCTAACCAGTTGTAATCCTGAAGCAACAATTGAATATACTGAATTTAATGGATAATTGGACATGGATACTGAGACATTTAATACTAGTTACGAAAACGCCAGTAACAGCTGGATGCTAGAAGTGCAGTCCTTTTAGTATTCACGAGATCTCTAAGCTTTTAGGAATCACGTTTTTTTTAACAAAAATGTAAGTTCCATTACACAGTAGTTTACATTCTTTAGTAACTCTTTTTGGATAATTACCTTGAAGTATAACTGAACAGGGTATACTCCACAGCTGGGCTTGTGGGTTCATACCGATTATGAACCACACTCCCAGCTGTTGGTTCATACGTTAGTTTAAATAATAAGATATTACAAGACCACAAGTGGAATATAGTCACATTGTCAAACATTTTTTAGGTTATCTTTGATAATTTACACACATGTTACTAATGTATATTAATTTGTGATTATTGTCCTTTAGTTGATTGGTAGAGCACTCCTGCTGACACACTTAGGTCTAGGGGTCAGGTCCAGCGGAAAGAGTGGAAACATGGGAGTTTCTACGCCTGTGTCTCTGGTTAACCTACGTAAGTAGGTACCTGGGTTTAGTGGGAAAGACTGTATGGATGGCATCCAGGGGACAAGATAAGATTTTCTTCCGTATTTTAAACCGCAAGGGTTAGCCATCAGGATAACCCAAGAAAGTCTTGAGGACTGTCAGCTTATTTCCGATCTGGGATCCTTAATCTTGTCCTCCAGGATGCGATCAAGCACCAGTCGACCAACACACAGGTACCTAACTTACTGCTAGGTAACCAGGGATAACATGTTGAGATGAGGATGGATATACAGTGTACCCTGAGTTTTCGTACAGTTCCTAACTCGAACAGTTTGTAAAGATGTATTAATGGTAAGTGCTATTTTTTTAATTTGTTGAGGTCTGAATTGACTAATCAATTTACATTATTCTTAAATGGGAACAAAATTGGTTCAGTAACGGCATTCGAATACCTTCTGTGAACGAATTATGGGCATAAACTCCGGTTACCACTGTAATTGAAAACTGCTGCAAGTTAGCCAACACACCATAAAGAGGGCCACTTTGTACTATCTTTTACCATAAGATTATATTAAGGTACAATGTGTTGTCTGAAGGCAATGTGGCAGTGGTGAATAATAATGTAGAGAATGCAGTAGTTTGGACATTAGAAGAGGATCTGAGTTACTAAAATGTGAAACATCCAGAGGGGCTGAGGATAGGGCCTGATGAGTGGTTAGATATTTAGAGAGGATGGACAAAACAGAATTCATGCAGACTGTATCAATCTGTAGATGGGTCAACCTAGGTAAGATTGGAGGGAATGGGTAAAGGAATTTTTGTTTGTGAGGGCTTGGACTTTCCAGCAAGATGTGTGACGTGCAGTTGGAGTGTGAGCAAAGTAACATTTATGAAAGGAATTCATGAAAATTGGGAAGCTGGAACTTGAGTTCCTGGAGGTGAGAAGTACAGTAACTCTGTACTCTGAAGAGGTGTTATGTTGCAGTTGTTTAATTAACTGTAGTGTAGACGAACCTCTGCAAGACAGTGATGGATTGAGTGATGATGAAGTAGTTTCTTCTTTTTTTGGGTCATCTGACTTGGTGGGAAATGGCCGATGCATTAATAAAAAATATAAATAATAAATTTTTAGTACATTAGATGACATTATGTGTTACTATTTTGTACAATAAATGACATTCAAGTTTTGAGTTTAATTCATACAAGAAACTATAATAAAATTAATGTTGGGTTACAGTCCTAAGTAAGTTGTATAGGTTATAGCAGGTTTATTTATTAGTGACTGGGGCAGCAAAACAACAGGGTATGAACAGTCTCTTCAGGGAGAATCTAATAATAATAATAATCTTTATTGCCATACAAGTACTACGGGGGTATACAAAGTATACAGACCATATCTGACATCATGGGCATACTACTATATAGAAAGCCCCTTGTTATGCAGAACATTTCCCCTGCAAATTGTAGGTGTCAATTTTGTCCCTACCAGATGCGAACTCACACCAGTCGACTAACACCCAGGTACCTATTTTATTGGTGGGTGAACATGGACATAGGTGTCTTAAGGACACCTGGACCTCAGTGTGTGAGCTGAGCGCACTAGTGATCGCAGCCGAAACAATACTAAGTAAGTCATGAATCGTAATGGAGTTTTATGACTCTGTGATCGCAGGTTTTATTTATCTACCCCCAGCCGTAGTATGGTTTTAAACTGTTGTGATCGCAAGGTTTTGTCTATCCCCGCCTGTAGTATGGTTTCATACTGTGTGATCGCAGGTTCTTATCCCCGCATGATTAAGTTCTAAATGGGTATAATAACACAAATAACCAACCCAAGCGCTAATATTAAACTTTATACACAGTGAACTCTTTATAAGATTTATCCACACCTATATATACTAACAAGAAGAACTTATCATGCAACATTGATCTGGACCAGCTTTTTCAATCAAATATACAACGAAAATCTCACTGTAAAGAAGGAGCTCGGGGGGGGGGGGGGGGGGGGGGGGGGGGGGGGGATTGAGGGAAAGGGGGGGGGGATGGGGGGGGCGACTTACTGATATAATCTCATCAAACTATAAATTGATTATTTTAAAACCAATGACAAGAATGTAGGAAAATGATAAATATTGATGCACGTGTAAGTAGTTTCATACAAAATAAAGTATTCATTAACCCAGACCAAACGTTTCATCCATGTTTTTTAAAAGAAATTAGTGCACTATTGCATTACAAATACATAAATACAGCTGACCTGGTTGACCAGGCCAGTACCAGATGAGCCTGGTTGACCAGGCCAGTACCCAGTACGAGCCTGTTGACCAAGGCCCAGTAACCAGACGACCTGGTTACCAGGCCAGTACCAGACGAGGAGCCTGGTTGACCAGGCCATATCCAAAGACGAGCCTGGTTGACCAGGCTAGTACCAGACGAGCCTGTGTTGACCCATGCGAAACCAGACGAGCGCTGGTTGACCAGGCCAGTACCAGACCGAGCCTGTGTTGACCAGGCTAGTACCAAGACGGCCTGTTGACGCAGCTAGTACCAGACGAGCCTGGTTGACACAGCCAGTACCAGACGAGCCTGGTTGACCAGGACAGTACCAGATACGACAGGTTGACCAGGCCAGTACCAGACGAGCCTGGTTACCAGGCTAGTACTACCAGACGAGCCTGGTTGACCAGGTAGTACCCAGACGAGCCTGGTTGACCAGGCCAGTACCAGACGAGACGAGCCTGGTTGACCGGCTAGTACCGAGACGTCCTGTTGACCAGCTAGTACCAGACGAAGCCTGGTTGACCAACAGTACCAGACGAGCCTGGTTGACCAGCTAGTACCGAGACAGCCTGGTTGACCATGGCCAGTACCCTATAACGAGCCTGGTTGACCAGGCCTGTATCCCGCAGACGAGCCTGGTTGACCAGGCTAGTACCAGACGAGTCATGTTGCCAAGGCCAGTACCAGACAGTAGCCTGGTTGACCAGGCTAGTACCGAAAAGAGCCTGGTAACCAGCTGTACCGACCCATACGAGCCTGGTTGACAGGCATACCAGACGAGACCTGGATGAGCCAGGCCAGTACCAGACGAGCCTGGTGAGCCAGTGCTAGTGACGCAACGAGCCTGGTTTGACCCAGAGCAAGTACCAACGAGCCTTGGTTGACCAGGCCAGAAACCATACGAGCCTGGGTTGACCAGGCTAGTACCGAGACGGCCTGGTTGACCAGGCTAGACCAAACGAGCCATGGTTGACCAGGCCAGTACCAGACGAGCCCAGTTGACCAGGCTAGTACCGAGACGAGCCGGTTGACCAGGCCAGTACCAGACGAGTCTGGTTGACCAGGGCCTAGTACCAGACTAATCCTGGTTTGACCAGCTAGTACCAGAGACGATCCTGGTTGACGCAGGCCAGTACCAGACCGAGCCTGGTTGACCATGCTAGTAACCCCAGACGATCCTGGAATGAGCATACTGTCCCACTCCTTTAAAAAAAAATTATGAGTCATAATTACAATCAGTGGTTTTGGAAGTAGAGGCAAGCATTCTCACAACAGCTCAGTAAAAACATCACCCACAAAACAATGTCAAAAAAAGAAACTGTAATATCCAAAGATTGTATTGACCAAGACACAGAAGAAGTAGGTTTGAAGACCGACCCATGGGCTAGTGAGTCCTAAAGAGCTCCAGGCCAGTGTGTGAGACACTTAGCAGCTGGTCCAATGTGGGGCTCATGCTAACTTACCCATGGTGTAAATAAATATTACTTAGTTGAATGAATCTCCAATGGCCAGCTGGCCCAGTTGGTTACACAGCCCGACCGGCCTGGAGTTTTTTACCACTCACTGGCCATGGGTTCAGATCCACTTATTCAATCGTTCGTTTGCAATTGTTGTTGTTATTATTTCGTGAGTCATGTAGTTTGCCCCAGCAATCAAAGATTTACTTATTATACAGTCTTATTGATTTATTCATAATTTATAACAAAAACAAGAGCGAGTGGTATTGAATGGAGAAATGTGTTGCAACACCCTGTAATGGGTTGCAATGATTAAGTATGTATATATATTAATTATTAACTTTTCATATAATTTTATATTGCTCATATTTGCGATAATAGCTAAATCGTAAATATACATGTACTTTATGTTATTATTTGACTTAGTTATGTGTTAAGGTATGTGCTCATTTCAAGTCTTGATTGTCTAACTACTGTAATATATCGCTCTTGCTGTTCTCTGCCGGCTTCTGGTTGCTGAACGACAGCCTGTCCACGGAGCTAATCCACGTGATCGAGAGGGGGGGGGTCATCACCTCGCCTGAAGTATTCAGTCTGATCAGACTCGCTAGGTGGTTGGACGTATCCCTGACAAGATCCTAAACTCCCTTATGGCCCTTGTTGGAGATCGCTCTGTAGCTTTGTTAGTTCTGTAGAACTCTGTTTCACAGAAATTGTATATACTTAAGCGATTTTCGACCGTTGTACTGAGGGTTGTGTGTCGCCTTAGTGAACCTGAGCAACTCAGGTCCTGAGCTGTAGCTTCTGACCTAACTTGTACTGGTTATCTTCTGTGTATTATCACAGTCGAGAGATTTTCTTATCTGTCTACTTAGATTCAGTATGATGGGAGTTTTGAGTGACTTTTATGTGGAGGATCTGGCAGATGGTCCCCTACTTAGTTTCAATATAATATCCCTTGTCCTGATTCTGTGTGTTAGTTTCTTGTTATACTGCATTTGGCTAAACATTTCTTTTTATTGTTCAAGCAGACTCGTTTCTGGTTGCCATCGGTCAAAGACGTTCTGAGTTATCATTTGAGACTATGCAGTCACTGTTTAAGTCTAGGCGAGTCCGTGAGACATACGAACTACTTGAGCACTTACACACATACATACACACTTGTACATATTTTGTATTCTTATTAAATGGTTTAATGTACTCAGACGGTACTTAAGATTATAAATTTTGAATTGCCTTCAGCACAGTAATATTGTACTCGAGAGAAGTGATATTATTTTGATACTGCTGAATTAATTTAAATTTAAATTTACTTTGATAATGTACCTCTGAGACTTAATAAAATTTATTAGAATTTTAATTTCTCTTAGTTTAGTAGCCTACCGTTGGTAATCCAATAGAACACTATTGAATCTTAAGCACGGCAGCGGCAGCGCAGCAACGTATCCACTCCTACCACCTTCTTCTCAAAAAATCATCCCCATCCAAAACTTGGATGGCCTAAGTGATAGTTTCAACTACATGACCCCACCGTAGACCACAACAGACCCAAGAATATCTAAGAATGTAACCCAAAATTTGACAAAATTAAAGGGGATCTAAGAAGACAGCCCTGCTAACCCAAACACTGCGCTCCGCGCCAACAACCACTTAACCCCAGCTGCCCGAGACAACAAGCCTTCTCCTCATTGCTACACGGGGGTAAAGTATCTACTATCAGTGATACCTCTGAAAGAGGATATCGCAGAAGAAACAACACAGTAATAAAAGACAATAACAGCACGGACCCTAGAACTCAACATGTCTACCCAGCATGACGCCAGTGTATCATCAACCCCCTCACCGCCGCCGAGGACCCAGGGAACAACAACAACAACAACAAAACATGGTGAACTCCCCCTCCAACTCCCACTCCCTTCAAAGGATTCAACCATGATAACTCAGGTATGATTATTCCTGACAAATCAAGGACTACAGCGTTTGCTCTAGAAAAATGAAATCAAAGATATCAAAGCAGCACTCGAGCGAACGAGATTCCAAGGATAACCAACCTCGATAATAAGATCCAAAACCTTAAAGAGAGATTACAAATCGGGAAGTGTTGACACAAGAAAATACTCTAAAAGCAGCTATAGCCAGTCCACCACTGAGCAAATAACAACAATAAATATGACGGTTGAAGAGCAATCAAGGACTGAATCAAACATGCACACTCGACTAAATGATACCCCTGAGTTTCCAAGTACGACAAAACTGAACAAGATAAGTATCTGATGCAGTTATAATAAAACATCCACACATTCCTAGGATATAACACAAGCACAGGCAAAGGAAACTGCTGCATGAAATACAGAAAAACCACTACAAGTCATCGTGCAAAACAATTAAATCAAAGAAACACGTTGCTAGGAAAAACAGGAAGTAAACACAGTATAATGATCAGACTTCATTCATACGATAAAAAGAAAGGACCTAATTAAATCAGCATTTACAAGAAAAATGGAGTGAACATAAATGAGTGTCTTACAAAAAAACGTCAAAACAGAAAACAAAAAACATCAGTGTTTCAACACGAGATGGAAAATACTAGTAAGGAAAACATCAACAGGAAAAACAATATACCATCTTCAAACGTACATGATTTCTCGAGCAGGGGGGAATTAGAAAAACTGACATTTCTGTAACATATTAGATAGTGCCCTTAATGACATATATACGTGTGGTGCATAAGTGTACGGTACTATATATTGTACTTATTATTTTTAATTATTTTTCATTCACTAGCTATGCAAACTACCTCCAATACTCTATACTACTTCTACTGCTAATTAGTTGCTCATAATATTAAATTACAAGTCAAATCTTACCTCCAAATTAATAATATTCATTTTTCTTTACCTGTCCTTTTAATTTTGTTTATCACTACTTGTTTTTAGTCACTTTTCATTGTGTATGCAATGAGTGTATATTCCAATTACTTTTTTGAAAGTACCAAAACTAACTTTTGCTACTAGTAACCAACTACCTCATTTTTTTTACCTTTTATTGTGCAATAAACTGCTCAATTTATCTGAATATTACAAATCAGATCTACTCCTAAACCATAATTATTTCATATGACCATCTAGTCCATTTAAACTTTGTTTACTATTACTTAATTTTAGTCCCTTATATATTTTCTCCTTTTTTTAGCTTTTAAACTACCGCTAGTTTATACATTCACAATTTGTTAAAAGTAATCAAGGTTGTCTACTTGCTCAGGTGCTAAAGTAGAACAAGTACACTAATTTTGCCAATATATTCCAAAGCTCCATTTTTTTATAGACTACCTACTATCAAAATTCCCAAGCTCCTTTTATTTGATCATCATTTTATTTGTACTAGTCCCTTTTATATTGTCGCCCTTTAGTTTAGCTTAAAAAAGGAAAAAAAGAAAGCTAACCTTCAGCTCATTATTTTTACTTATTGTTAAATTAACTCAGAAGTGCTATATTTTAGCTTAAGACAATTACTTTGTTTTATTACTTAATTTCTAACTATAGATTCACTACAAATCTTATGATTTCAAGCATTGTCCTGAACCAACTCTATTTAATGACTTAAAATGAATCAAAACATTTAGCTGTAATTACTCACACTACAGAACAATCAAAGAGGCACTTCTCGATGCCCAACAACAACATAACGATCTTTAACTACAATATCAGATCATAAGCAAGCATTACGATTTACCTCATAGCATTAACTAAATTCCTTACATGCCAATATACTCCATCATTACACTAATGCATGAAACCTGCCTACAGCCTGACGTACAGATGTCTCATGCGCACTGTCCTGGTTAGCACACCATACATAACTGTAGCCAGACCAACAAGGGGGTAGCACAGCCATAAACTACTCAGATACAACATAGAATGTATCACTAATACATTGCACAGAGAGATGAACATGGGGAATATATAATAGCCGAAATCAAATCCAAATACCTACAAAACACCTTCCGACGAATGAAAAACATCCTACAGAGTTCCACAGTCACACAGTAGCCAATTTGTCAAAACCTAGAAGTATGATAACTGCCCCAATGCAATTATAGAGCTATTTTGAAATTCAGCCCACCCTTTGTCCCCTGTTGATTTATGGATGGCAATGATTTGGGCTTGAAATGTTGTTTAGTGACGCTTGCCCAGGGTTTTAAACACCAAACTTCCCCCGGTATCCCCCCTAGTCAAGACACAACTAAAATTAAATTTTTAATCATGATGTTTAAAAAGGATCAGTTTTTTGATCGCACGGAAAAGATGAGAGAGTTTTAGCAGTTACTGAGAGTGAAGCAAGGATTTCGTAATGGTTACTATTATAGTAATGGTGTATTGAGGGAAAAAAAATAATGAAGTTGTCAGCTGATATGTTTAAACCACAGTAAAGCACTGTAGTGTTCCCGGTTACTTTTTGTGAAAAAGCCTTTGATTTTGTTCCAATAGTCCCATTGGGGGAATTTTGGGGTGTCAAGAAGACACTGAAAAAACCGGCAAAACTTTTTTATTTGGGCCCAAAAGATGAGGAAAAACAGACTGTTCATGTGCGATTTTCCCCGTGTGTCAAGTGAAGGCAAGCCGCATACACACCTCCCCTGCCCTCTCATGTGTTTTTTGTAGAAATTTTCAGTTCTCTGGCTTTTGTTCAACTCTTTAAAAAGGGTTTAAAGCATCTGTTTTTCCTCTGCCCGTTTTGAGTCCAAAATTTCAATTTTCCCCTTTTTACATATAGATGTGAGTTTTTGCAGGGGTGCTGTCTGCTCCAAAAGTCAACACCCACTGAATTTTTCCCATTTATATGTTATATTCATCTAAGTTTGCGACACCAAAAAAAATTTCCCCCTTTTGAGAAAGGGGTTTAGCCTTTTGGTGTCTTTGGAACATTTTTGGACGTGTATTTGGGCACTTCCCCATTTAAAAATTTACGTAATTTTTTCCCCCAAATACCTTTTGTTACTTGCTATGTCAAATTCAGTAGAGAAAATTTTAACCCCTCCACCCCAATTAAAATTATACTCATTTCTATTATTATTTTTAAAATTTCCCCAGTAGTGATGAGTGTGGGGAAAGGGGGGCGAAGTGAGTGTTGATGGGTGTGTTGTGTGGGCGTTTTTTCGGCGTGACGCAACACGTCCGCCGCAGACCTCCCCCCCCTACAACCTTAAGTGTTTCTTTCTAGAGTCCTTTCTGCATAGCTTTCCCAAACCATACTTAGGTGGAATGCAGTCTCCTTACTTGATCGAGCTCATCGTGTCGGCTTTCTGCGCTATCCTGTCTCTACCTGATTACAAAACCCACGATTGCAAGATAATATGTGTACTGCCTAGTACTGGGGGGCTTTATCCAGTGACGGACACTTTAAATTATAAAAGTGTTGGCAAAAGAGTGCTTGATAATGTTTATATTTATTGTTAGTATATAACCTGAGTAATCAGCAATGTGAGAGCTTTAAATGCAATCCTGTGCGACTTTGTCGTGTTGGGGGAGTTTTTTGAACCCCCGAAGGGGGTTGCAATATTAATATTATATATTAATTATTTTCTTTTCATTTTTATCTTATATTGTTTATATTTGCATAATAGTTTAAATCAAAATTATAGCTTTATGTTTTATTGACTTTTTATGTTTTGGTATGTGCTCTTTTCAAGTCTTGATTGTTTAATACTAAAAATTATGCTCTTTGCTTTTTTACTCTGCCGCTTCTTTCTAAACGACAGCTGTCCACGGAGCTATCACGTGATTGAGAGGGGGGGGGGGTGTCCTCACCCTTTCCTGAAGTATTTTAGTTGACTAACTCGCTTTGGGGGTTGGACGTACCCTGCAAGAGCTAAAATCTCCCTTATTGGCCCTTGTTTGGGGGATCGCTCGTGTTTTGTTATTTTGTAGAACTCGGGGTTCAAAAAACATTGTATGAAGTGATTTTCGCATTTTATGAGGTTTGTGTCGCTTGGGCCACTGAGCACTCAGGTCCTGAGCTGTAGCTTCTGACCTAACTTGTACTGGTTTCTGTGTATTATCAGTCGGGAATTTTCTTATGCTGAACTTAGATTCAGTATATGGGAGTTTTGTGACTTTTGTGGAGGAATCTGCAGAATGGTCCCTACTTAATGTCGTTATATTATCTCCTTGTTCTGATTCTTGTGTCGCAGTTGCTTGTTAAAATTGCTATTGGGCTTAGCATCTTTTTATTGTTCAAGCAGGACTGTTCTGGTTGCCAATCGGTCAAGAAGTTAGTTTATTTGAGGACTTTGCCCGTCACTTGTTTAAGTCTAGTCGAGTCGTGAGACATAGCGAACTACTTAGAGCACTTACACACATACATACACACTTGTTACATATTTGTAATATCTTATTTAATGTTAATGTACCAGACGGTACTTAAGAATTAAAAAATGTGATATGTGCTTTCAGCAACAATAATATTGTATCTCGAGAGAAGTGTTTATTATTTTGATTACTGTGATTAATTTAATTTAATTTAATTTGATAATATACCTCTAGACTTAATAAATTTTTTAAAATTTTAATTTCTCTAGTTAGTAGCCTACCAGTTGTAATCCTGAAGCACTATTGAATAATACTGAATTTTAATGGATAATTGGACAAGGATACTGACTACTTGTTACGAAAACCCAGTAACAGGCTGGTTTGCTAGAAGGGCAGTCCTTTCTAGTATTCACTGGAGATCTCTAAGCTTTTTAGAATCACGTTTTTTGTAACAAAATGTAAGTTCCATTACACAGTAGTTGACATTCTTTAGTAACTCTTTTGGTTAATTACCTGGAGTATACCTGAAAAGGGTATACTCCACAGCTGGGCTGTGGTTCATACCGATGTATGAACCCACAGCCCGCTGTGGTTCATACGTTAGGTTTAAATAATAAGATATTACAAGGACCACAGTGGAAACAAAGTCACTTTGTCAAACTTTTTTTAGGTTATCTTTGATAATTTACACATATGTTACTAATGTATAATAATTGTGATTATTGTCCTGTAGTTGGATTGGTAGAGCACTCAGCTGACACACTTAGGTCTAGGGGTCAGTCAGCGGAAAGAGTGGAAACATTGGGAGTTTGCTTACGCCTGTTGTCCCTGGTTACCTAGCAGTAAGTAGGTACCTGGGTGTTAGTGGACTGGTATGGTGGCATCCTGGGGGACAAGATAAGATTTTCTTTCGGATTTTTAAACCGAAGGGTTAGCCATCCAGGATCCCCCCAAAGAAAAGTCATTGAGGACTGTAGCTTATTTCCACTGGGATCCTTAATCTTGTCCTCCAGGATGCGATCTACACCAGTCGACCAACACCCGGGTACCTACTTACTGCTAGGTAACCAGGGATAACAGGTTATATGAAGGATGGATATACAGTGGTACCTGAGTTTCGTTTCAGTTTCCCAACTCGAACAGTTTGTAAGTGTTTTTATTGTAAGTGCTTTTTTTTAACTATTTTTGAGGGTCTGAAATAGACTAATCTAATTTACATTATTCTTTATGGGAACAAATTTGTTCAGTAACGGCATTCGAATAGCCTTCTGGAACGAATTTATGGCCCAAATACTCCGGGTACCACTGTAATTGAAAACTGCTGCATTAGCAACACACCATAAAACAGGGGCCTCTTGTAAATATCTTTTACATAAGATTATATTATAGGTACTATGTTGTCTGAAGGCAATGTGCAGTGTGAATAAAAATTGTAGAGAATCTGTAGTTTGGACATTAGGAAGAGGTGCTGAGTTTACTAAAATTATCATCCAGAGGGTGAGGAGAGGGCTGTTGAGGTGGTTAGGAAAATTTTAGAGAGGATTTGGGAAAAAAACAGGAAAGTCTTGCAGACTGTATAAATCTGTAGAGGGGTCAACCTAGGTAAGATTGGAGGGAAGGGGTAAAGGAAGTTTTTGTTTGTTTAGGGGCTTGGACTTCCAGCAAGAGTGTGTGACGTGCTGTTGGAGTGTGAGCAAAGTAACATTTATGAAGGAATTCAGGAAAATTGGGAAGCTGGACTTGAGTCCTGGAGGTGAGAAGTACAGTACCTGTACTCTGAAGAGGTGTTGATGTTGCAGTTGTTTAACTGTAGTGTAGACGAACCTCTGGCAAGACAGTGATGGAGTGAGTGATGATGAAGGTGTTTCTTCTTTTTTTGGGTCATCTGACTTGGTGGGAAATGGCCGATGCATTAATAAAAAAATATAAATAATAAATTTTGTACATTAGATGACATTATGGTTACTATTTTGTACATTAAATGACATTCAATTTTTTGAGTTTAATTCAGTACAAGAACTAGAAAAATTAATTTGGGTTACAGTCTAGTAATGTTATAGGTTATAGGCAGTTTATTATTAGTGACTGGGGCAGCAAAACAACAAGTGTATGACAGTCTCTTCAGGGAGTATCTAATAATAATAATAATCTTTATTTCTACAAGTACTACGGGGGTATACAAAGTATACAGACCATAGCTGACATCAATGGCATACTACTATATAGAAAGCCCCTTGTTTATGCAGAACATTTCCTGCAAATTAGGTCAATTTTGTCCCAGGATGCGACTCACACCAGTCGACTAACACCCAGGTACCTATTTTATTGGTGGGTGAACATGGACAGTAGGTGTCTTAAGGACACCTGGACCTCAGTGTGTGAGCTGAGTGCACTAGTGATCCAGCCGAAACAATACATAAGTAACTCACGAAATCGTAATGGAGTTTTATGACTCTGTGATCGCAGGTTCTATCCCCGCCTGTAGTATGGTTTAATACTGTGTGATCGCAGGTTCTATCCCCGCCTGTAGTATGGTTTAATACTGTGTGATCGCAGGTTCTATCCCCGCCTGTAGTATGGTTTAATACTGTGTTATACACAAATAACCAACCCAAGCGCTAATATTAAGACTTGTTACACAGTGAACTCTTATAAGATTTATCCACAACTATATAATACATAACATGAAGAACTTATCATGCAACATTGATTCTGGACCAACTTTTTCAATCAAATATACAAAGAATCTCACTGTAAAGAGGAGCTTCATAAGGGGACTTACTGTATATAATCACAAACTATAAATGATTATTTTAATACCAATGACAAGATTGTAGGAAATGATAAATTTGATGCACGTGTTTGTAGTTTCATACAAAATAAAGATATTCATTAACCCTGACAAACGTTTCATCCATGTGTTTAAAAGAAATTAGTGCACTATTGCATTTACAAATACATAAATACTGCTGACTGGTTGACCAGGCCAGTACCAGATGAGCCTGGTTGACCAGGCCAGTACCAGACGAGCCTGGTTGACCAGGCCAGTACCAGACGAGCCTGGTTGACCAGGCCAGTACCAGACGAGCCTGGTTGACCAGGCCAGTACCAGACGAGCCTGGTTGACCAGGCTAGTACCAGACGAGCCTGGTTGACCAGGCTAGTACCAGACGAGCCTGGTTGACCAGGCCAGTACCAGACGAGCCTGGTTGACCAGGCTAGTACCAGACGAGCCTGGTTGACCAGGCTAGTACCAGACAGCCTGGTTGACCAGGCCAGTACCAGACGAGCCTGGTTGACCAGGCTAGTACCAGACGAGCCTGGTTGACCAGGCCAGTACCAGACGAGCCTGGTTGACCAGGCTAGTACCAGACGAGCCTGGTTGACCAGGCTAGTACCAGACGAGCCTGGTTGACCAGGCCAGTACCAGACGAGCCTGGTTGACCGGGCTAGTACCAGACGAGCCTGGTTGACCAGGCTAGTACCAGACGAGCTGGTTGACCAGACTAGTACCAGACGAGCCTGGTTGACCAGGCTAGTACCAGACGAGCCTGGTTGACCAGGCCAGTACCAGACGAGCCTGGTTGACCAGGCTAGTACCAGACGAGCCTGGTTGACCAGGCTAGTACCAGACGAGCCTGGTTGACCAGGCCAGTACCAGACGAGCCTGGTTGACCAGGCTAGTACCAGACGAGCCTGGTTGACCAGGCTAGTACCAGACGAGCCTGGTTGACCAGGCTAGTACCAGACGAGCCTGGTTGACCAGGCCAGTACCAGACGAGCCTGGTTGACCAGGCTAGTACCAGACGAGCCTGGTTGACCAGGCTAGTACCAGACGAGCCTGGTTGACCAGGCCAGTACCAGACGAGCCTGGTTGACCAGGCTAGTACCAGACGAGCCTGGTTGACCAGGGTAGTACCAGACGAGCCTGGTTGACCAGGCCAGTACCAGACGAGCCTGGTTGACCAGGCTAGTACCAGACGAGCCTGGTTGACCAGGCCAGTACCAGACGAGTCTGGTTGACCAGGCTAGTACCAGACGAGCCTGGTTGACCAGGCTAGTACCAGACGAGCCTGGTTGACCAGGCCAGTACCAGACGAGCCTGGTTGACCAGGCTAGTACCAGTACGAGCCTGGTTGACCAGGCTAGTACCAGACGAGCCTGGTTGACCAGGCCAGTACCAGACGAGCCTGGTTGACCAGGCCAGTACCAGACGAGCCTGGTTGACCAGGCCAGTACCAGACGAGCCTGGCCATGGCTCATCAAAGGTAATGGTACTGCACTAACAATGTTAACATCTAGTGAAACAATGACTGAGTTAAACCAACAAAATGTGGAA